>CAJVGC010000210.1:155742-165742 GCA_910822075.1 Senecio squalidus
AGGCTCGCTCCCTCTTTTTCCAAGAATTCATGCACTTCCCTTTACTCCATAGGGCCTTCTTTAATAGGTTCATAGTCCAAAGCCTTCCATTTCCGTCAAATGACCCGGCCTCCCCTGGCTCTTCCACCGTCCGGGCTCCCTTTCCTCCCTATGCTCCCCCGGCACAGGCCCACCACGCTTCGCGCCTGCGGCGTTTTCGCCAGACGGTCTTTGCCAGTAGTGCCATCCTCCCCGCGTACTCGAAGTGAGCCACAAACCATAATTCTGATTATGCTCATTCCATTTGACTGCTAATCACAAATGACATTCAATCTTTCTGCGATAAGAAGATAAATGATTTCATTACCATAGATCCAGATAGCATAAGGGAGAGGGAATTCTTTATTTTTTTATTTTCTAGACATTCTTAACAGTAAGGCTTGTGCCCTTACATTTCTTTCTAAATAATCAACCAAAGTTGCTACACGAACATATCCTTCTGATTCGGATGAAAACAATGAACATAGAACATAAATAATTAATGCTTCAATTGTATATTGACCAAATTCCGGTCAAATCACGGGTTCCAATCCTGTCATCCCTACCTATTCTTCTCCTCTGGGCAGTCACGAGGGATCCATTGAGATCGATTCGGACATACATCATTTTCATTTTATGAGACTATATGCATGTTTAGTATTGGGGGTACAAAAAGAATCCTTTTCTTTTTAGTCGTATCTACTGTGATAATGATAAGAAAGCGTTCTTAGTTCAGTTCGGTAGAACGTGGGTCTCCAAAACCTGATGTCGTAGGTTCAAATCCTACAGAGCGTGATTCTGTTCTTGTTAGGTCTAATTAGAATTCAATAACTTCACTCATTTGAACAGCAACCTGAATTGAACCTCCTGCGGATAAAAAAAAGGAGGAAGTCAATAAAAAAACCATTTATTCTGGAATAATCTTTTTAGGAGGGACAATTTTACATATTTCTGCCAAATCCTTCTATTATTAAGTACGGCTGGTACCATTTCGATGTGTTTCGATTCTTCCGAACAAGAGAGGTTTGATGCTTCTGAATCCATTGTATTAATTCCACTTCCTACTCGCAGTATGCTCTTTATGATCTCGGCTTATGATTCAATTGCCATGTATTTAGCTATTGAGCCTCAAAGTTTATGTTTTTATGTGATCGCAGCATCAAAAAGAAAGTCTGAATTTTCCACGGAAGCCGGCTCGAAATATTTGATCTTAGGTGCATTTTCCTCAGGAATCTTATTGTTTGGGTACGACCGGACAACTACCGATATCTATTAATATCTTTTCTTAGAATGTTGTTGTTAAATATATATATATATCTATCTATATCGTAAACTATCGGATCGAGTATTACTTAGATGTGAAACTTGCGGACCTCATTGGTTGTGATATTGATCTTACGGGGGGAACGAAATCAAAGAATATATAGACTGACTTGTAGAGACCCTCTATCTAGTTGTCTATCTAGGGTGATCGATCTACATCTTTCCCCATAACCCTGGGGCTGTGTCTCGATCTCCTATGTGCGAAATCTAAGGGACTTGTTCCTATGGAGATTCCCCTTGGTCTAATTCCACGCCTTATGACGAAAGGGGAGTCGGCGTGGCGTAAAGTGAAGATTGGGGGAAGTAGATAAAAATTCCCTTCTGGGGTATTCCGAAGGTGTAACCTAGGCAACAAAAAAGGGGCCCGATACTTCAACTAGAGGAGCGACCTGTTGGTTCACCAAACCCCGACTCAGCGTCACACGTTCTCCAGGTCCGAAGGGATCCAGTGCCCAACTACCGACTCCTCCCGGAATTGCGTTATCGGAGCCGAGCCAGGAATGGCCGTTAGTGGACACCCACCTTCACCGGTTAGAGAGGCCCTCTTTAATACATTAAGAAAAGATGTTCACAGGGGCCAGAAAGACTCGGTCATAGGAACTTAGACCACCTACGCGCTGGTGAAAACCACCTCGACCGGATCAGAGTAAACAACAATGTCGAATCAGGCCGCCCCTTGCCTTGAAAGTGTAGAGCAATGTCTAGCCCAGAATTTGTCGGAACTATTCCAGTGAGTCCCCCTATGGTGAACAAAAATATGGACCCTACAACAAATAACATGGGTGTTTTGTATTGTATCGAACCCCCCCACATGGTAGCGATCCAACTAAAGATTTTGATTCCAGTGGGGACAGCTATGATCATGGTAGCTGCGGTGAAGTAGGCACGGGTATCAACGTCTAAGCCCACAGTAAACATATGATGAGCCCAAACAAGAGATCCAGGAACACCTATACTGATCATGGCATAAACCACTATTCTAGTTAGACTAGGAAATTTCCCCTCGCCTCTGGTTAGTTAATTCTTATATAAGTATAAGCGGGTTTAAGCTTAGAAGAAAAGAAAGCACCAGGCTTAGAACGGGCATGGAACACAGGATTGGCTGCCAAGTGTGTAAGGCTAGCATTAGAACAGAGCCGGAGAAATTGATAGCGAAATGGCACCGCTAGATCGCGTAGCAAGTAAGAAATAAAGTAGTAAAGGCGAGTGCCTTCTGCTTCGGCACTAAGCCTGGAAAGAGTCGGTTGCTTTATGGCTTTCTAAGGCTGTTTAAAGGTTACTGAGGTTTTATGGGCCACTCCACAGAATCGGTGATAAACCGAAACCACGGAAGAACATCCAAAACAACTCATAAGGGAAATGAAAAAAGAATCCCTTATCTGCTTTCCTATCCTTCACAGCACTCTTTGAAGGAATCGCCTTCCATGTAGGGTTCAATCTTATCCCGGGGATAGAACCAACACCTATACTAGGCTAGTACCGACGGAGAAGAGTTTCTGTAGACAAGGTCTTGGGGCCTTCTTTGATCCCACGCCATGCAGTCGGCACTGAGCGCAAAGGCTATTGGTACTCAGTCCTTCCTTGGTCCTTGGGACTTTCATTCCAAATCCCTACATACAAGAACAAGCAAACAAACTAAACTATATAGCATTTCACACTAAGCGTCTTCAATCCCCTATTGATTGAGTTCAGTAAGAATCAAATCAAGAATGAAATACGTTTACGCGCTGTAGCTTGAGATAAAGATAACTTCATACCTTGATTCCAATCCCTTCTAGGGACCTTGAAAAGAAGTTTCAGTTAAAGATACAGTAAGAGTGCTGTCAATTTATTATCTCTACACGCACGCGGCCTTCATCATACACCAGCTAAATGCACAGAGACAACAGAGCACCCGGAATCAGCAAGCCATCCAGGGGGCAGTGATCCAAAAATGGATTTGACCTAAAGTTTCAGGATATGTTCGACCAAAGATTTTACCTACCCAATAGTGAAATCCTGCAAATAAAGCAAAAACGGCTCCCATAGAAAGTACATAATGGAAATGTGCAACCACATAATAAGTATCATGTAGAGCAATGTCTAGCCCAGAACGGGCGGGGGGGGGGGGGGGGGGGGGCGGTTTGGTTTCGTGCAAGGCCCTCGCAGCAGGAAGAGGCAGTTGTCATTTGAAAGAAAACGCTCTTTGTTTGTATAAGGTTCCAAACCTTCGCACCCTGATGAAAAAGCCCTTTCTTTTCTATCTTATTAGTAAAGCCTAAACGTCCTTATTGAAGCCTAGCTAACGAGAAATCAAAGCGATAACGCACCTTTCCTAAGCTTAGAATCGAAATAGAAGAGAAATTATTCGTACATGGAGTCGGGGGAGAATGGAATTTGTGTGTGTGTTTTTTTTACAAGTGGGCATGTTGGATCATATATCTATTCATATATCGGGATAGATAGATTGACCATCACACCCGAGATCTTTGATAGTGGCGGTATCCACTCATATGGCCATGTTCTATTCGGAGTAATAAAATAAAAATGTCTTTCGGAGAGATGGCTGAGTGGTTGAAAGCCGCTCGCCCTGCAATCAAACTCAAGTTTTGCCTTGATCGATACGACAACCTTACTAATAGAAAGGGTCAAAATGCGCTCAAGCAACCTATCTTACTAATATAATAAGAATTAAGGGCCTATCTAAGCCCTATGGTTGTAAAGCTACAGCTCGAAAGCCGGCCTTACCTTCTATGTTTTTAGTAAAGGGCCTTTTCAATAAGGCTCGGGCTAGGCGCTCACGTTTTTTGGCTTCCCTAAAATAGCAGATTTTTAAGTTGGTAAAGACCCGTCCCTTCTTTATGCACATCCATATACATAGCCAGACACAAAGGTGTACAATCCGGTAAAAATTTGCGGTTCTTTAAGTTCATTCACTGTAGGTTCTCTTACTTGCTCTAGTGGCTGGCAAAGGCCAACCGAGAGGGGAGAACGAATGGCTCAGGAATCGACTGTTTCCGAGCAGACTCGTGGAGCTGCAGTTTGGATTATCGTAGAAAGAATAAGAGGAGCCGTCTTAGGAAATGACTTAACTTAAAAGACAGATGACGCCCCAACTTGACTCGAGATCAAGACTCCTTACAGCTCGCACCAATAGCGGAGCGGCCGGAGATTTATTGAAAAGGCGCAGCCCTGCCGCCCCCCCTAGCCGCCTACCTACTCGTGTTCGTAGCTATGAAATTCTTTGGCAGAGGGACTATAAAGTGGCCTCACTTCGCTCGCCTCCCTTCCGGTCGCCTCAGCTTTCTGAATCCAATCTTGAACGTTCAGTTAGGCATTCACAAATTCACTTCTCTTTCAAGTTCCAATAAGATTGTTATGCTCGTGGTGACTTCTCAGTTAGGAATTATCATTGCCCCTTCTAAATGGTTACAGGACTAGGGCCCTACTAGCCTCATCGTCCGATGTCTGCCGTCTCGTGATTCTTGCGTTTATGGACCGAAGGAAAATAACTCCAATCCTTCTTCAGGGCAACATGCTATATTATATGATATATCTTGGGAGTTGAAGGTCGCAGTCCCTTTCCCTCAGGCGAGTTCCTCACTTAACTTAAAAGAGGAAGGAGTCTTTGCGAATTCAGTAGCTATGCTATGTAATACACACCTGACTTCTACCTTCGTGTGTCAATGGATCTTTTACATACTCCCTATTTATTATGTTTCCCTATTGGTCTCACTACCATACCAAACCCTTCCTCCGGTCGCCTCGTTCCCTTTCTTTTCCATTGCTTTGATCCTCTGTCTCTGAAACCTTCCTTAATTAAGTGGAGAATTCCTTCGTACTTGAGTGTCCCAATGAGCTCGAAGGCAAGGTCCTTACTATTTTCACGCATGACATGAGGTTGTCTACCTCACTAGTATTTGAACTGGAATGCCAGGCGACTGCAATCGAATTGATCAAAAAATAGAAATAGGGCCAACTCTTCTAGTTGCGCCTCTAACCTTACTACGCTACCCTGATAAAAGGTCGAATTCAGCAGGACTGCAGGCACGAAATGCCGATCAAATCCGTTAAAGGAAGCCTAATCAAAGCGGGCAAACAAGAAGATCTGACTGAGTTGATGATGGACCGGATCTCGAAAGGCGAGAGGCTTTCATAAAGACGTATGATAAACGGAGGGTCGAGAGAGGCTTATTGCACGATCCACCCAACCCAGCTAAGCTAATAAATGCTGCATAAGATAAGAGAGTGGGAGGCCGGCCCCCGCCCATCTGGAGGTGCACACCCATTTATGAACATATACAAAGGGCTAAAGAGAGAAGTCCATGGAGAACTACCAAATCCAATGACTTTTATTTGTTCGTACCATTCTGTCATCGATCACTGCTGGGTCGGTTGGTGAGTCACCCAAAAAAAGCATCGAGAAAGGTCAAGCATATATGTTTTATGAAATGATCAGCGGTTTCATTTATGCTATGCCCTGCATCGTGTTCGTCTGTGTTTATTGAGCTTTCAGCGCCATGCGCTTTGCTTCGCTTTATAAAAGAGAGAGAGCCTTGTCTTGAGAGTGAAAAGAAAGGGCAAGCGATAGAAAGGATAGTCCCTCGCGCGTTCGCGAGAACTATTCTATTATAAATGAAGGGTCCTATGTGTGAAATCAAGAAAGAGGGTATTTCCCTGACTCAGTATCAGTAGCATGAATTGATGGTGCTTTAGTTGATCCTAGTAAGGAAGGGGTCTTACTCTGCCAACAGTTACCGGCTTTCACGAAAGCTCATCCAGTAATGGAAGCTAACCCAGCAGTTGCAGTTCCGTCTTCCTATTGGGAAGCGGATGTCACTAGTCCAGGTAGTATGTCCCCTCTAGTGGTCCTAGCCAGTCCAGTTTCAGCAATCAAGGTAAAGGAGATTCTTCCCCACCAACAGCTCTTCGATAGTCCAATCGTCGGGCTTTCGTCCAATCCTGAGCTCTCAACAGGCCTAGCAAGCTGCCTTAGAAGTAGGAAGCATTACTCCTCTTTTCATTTCAAATTCAAGAATACGACCGATACGATTGATTGGTCTGTGCGCCTCTCTTATTACTTTTTTGTATTCCCCTGTTCTTCGGATTCAATTCGATCCTTCTACGGCCATCCTCCGGCCTAGAATAGAATGCCCAGTTCGAGTTATGGCCAGCTACGGGTCTTCTAAAGCCCGTAACGGGGCTTATTTGCTAACTTTCCACATCCTATGTATATTCATAAAATTCAGCTACAACAGATGAAGTGGTAAGCCCGCTTATCTATTTATCTTATTATCTTAAGCGATAGCAGACTTTTCGGCTCGGTGAAAGAGGTTGTCTCGTCCGTCTACTGAGTCAGTGACATAATTGGTATCCTCTGCAGCAGTCAATTCCCGACTTCTCCTTTGAAGTCTAGTTCTGTTCTTTCTCAAGAACTCACTCCAGCATCTGAAAAATCTAACTGAACAGTCTTCGCTACTTCGTGCCGCAACTTGGAAGTCGGAAGATTCACTTTTTTAAGGGATAAATTGTCTGTTACCTTTCTGTATCTACTCAATTAGACTCAGACAGAATAAAGAGTCACCTCGTCCGCACTTGTTCAATCTGTGCCTTCTTGTCTATCCTGACCCGCAGCTTTGAAGACTCCGAAAATGGAATTTATTAGAGCTGCCAAGCGGATAGGTTCACAGATCACTTATGATAATACAGGTAATAATTATGTAAATTCCGCCTAAAAATCTCTTCAGGTGATCAAGAGGGCCCCTTTTTCAGTAGATGAGATTAGGATGACAGGTATTATCTCAACGATGCTTTTCTCTGGCTTGCTTTTCAAAATTTCATTTTGGCCTGCGGTAATGTAATCGGGATTTTCCAAAAAAAAAATTCTATGAAAGCAAGAGATGGAAAGTTTTGTTCTAAATTATGCCTTATTCCATGAGATCTAGAAGCACTTCTGCAACTTTTCTTTCTCCATTTCCCTAACTTTTTTTTTTACTTCTTTCAAAGGGGAATGAAGACCTTCCTTAGAAGTTGTCGCTCGATCGAAAGGATATAATACATACAAAACCTTAACCAGATAGAGGAATGCAAACTAGCAAACTGCTCTATCAGCGGAAAGAGAGAGAGAGCCAATACATGACAGGGGGGAGAAGTTAAGCAGGTTTCTTAGACGGAAGGTTCTTAGTCTAATCGGAAACAGAACCCGTCTGTAACCACAATGACTATATGCTTAACACACCTTCAGATCGAAGAAGGACTTTTTGGAATGGGAATGGATGAAGCGGGGTGGAGGAATGGTCAACTCATCAGGCTCATGATCTGAAGACTACAGGTTCGAATCCTGTCCCCGCCTAATCACTTGAGATCTTTTTTGGGCAATCTCTGTCATCGAAGGAAAAAGGGCTAGCATCATTTCTCCATTGGGGAGATACCACTTTTGAAATGAAAGATCAACTCTTCGAAGGGAAAAGCTCAAGTGTGAAATTACAGCTATATTGGCATCGACTATGTCTCTCATCGGTTCTCCAGCATGCGAGTTCATTCAGTATCGAAGTCAGCTAGCCTTCATTCAATCAAGGAAAGTTCAATGGGATCTCCCTTGTCTCTCAGTCTCAGTTGCAATACTTGTACATGAAAGGCAGTGAAATAGAAAGAGGATTGAATATCTCACTTCAATACCGATCTATCGAACTGTATACCATCAATAGAGAACTTCTCCGAGCAGTTCTAATGCTATACCGCTGGAATTCCTATCCAGTAGTAAACTTCGACAGCAAGGACCGTTTCACTTGTCTAGATGGCAACATCTAAACTTGTACTTATATGCAATAAATACCGAAATAAGTCGAGTAGTGCCCGCGATGGTTTTGTCAGTGATTAAATGGAAAGGTCAGCTGGAGCGAAAACCAATCATCAAACTCAGAAAGATAGGTAGATCGAGCGTGCTGAGGGAAATTCGAGAGATCCGGAGACATGGCCACTACTGGCCTACGGTCCTTGCAGATTACATAGCACATGCTAAGAGCTGCGATGCCTGCCAGAGGTATGCAGGAATCCAGCACAAGCTTCCGAGTTATACCCGATTATAAAGCCTTGGCCATTTCGAGGGTGGGCCATGGATATCATCGGAAAGATCTATCCCAGATCTTAAAGAGGTCATACTTTTATCCTAGTATAGTAGCTACGGCCCAGCCTTCTCCACCTTCTGCCCTGGGTAGAAGCCGAGCCTCCCCAGAATGTGACTTCTACGGAGGTAATAAGGGTCTGGTATATATTACTGTTATTCGTCCAGATATTGCTTATGCAGTTCATGTAGTGAGTCAATTTGTGTCTGCTTCTACCGGTCCCCGTCGCGGCGTTAGGAGACATTCATTGGGTAATTCCGCAGAAAACCACACAGGCCATAGGTAACGGCTCTTATGCCTTTCCAGCAGAAAGAAATCCAGAGACCGTCCTCCCTATCGCCCGCCCAATGCTTACTATCGAGATTGGTTCGTCGGGCTTTACTCCCATTCCAAAGTTTCCGAATTAGCTTTATAGATTGAGCAAGTGTAAAAAGTATAGAGTGATCTGGTTTGCGCGGCTTTCGGGTTATGTCTACTAGAATAACAACCCCTAGTCTAGTTGAAACTCCAACTCAAGAGATGCTAAAGCTATTGTTAATTGGTCTTTCTAAGTCGGAAAGAGGGCTTTGGGCAAAGAGCAACTCGAAAGTACTTGACTTCAGTCCCAGTACTGAAAGACGTGACTTCAGGAGTTGATTTCGGAAGGAAACCTTACGAGTATTCAGACTATAACAGTTCCGATGAACAGTCACTCACTTTTGACAGTTATACGATTCCAGAAGATGATCTAGAATTGGGTCAATTACGTTTATTAGAAGTGGACAATCGAGTGGTTGTACCAGCCAAAAGTCATCTACGTATTATTGTAACATCTGCTGATGTACTTCATAGGGTACGTATTTTGTTTTTTTATTATTAAATTCATTATTAGTTTTTTTGTTATTAAATCCATTATTTATTTTGAAGATTATGAAGTGATTTTTTAAACTGATTTTTCTCTCGAGCGAAGCGAGTGGGTTAGGTTTTTTACTAAAGTACTTAGTGGAGAACAGAAGAGCAATCGTAGACCCTCTATTCTAAGCTAGTACCCTGCTATGCAGTCTTTCTTCTATAGAGCAGGGATAGCGAAAGCTATAGCTAAAGTAAGAAAGCGAAAGGCCTACAACCAGAGCCAAGTAGAGTTCTCGCCTTGCAGGGATCAATCCACCTAAGGGGAACCAATCAGTACCCAAGCAGGTGATTAGACGTAGGTTTTGCTCCTTTCCTCCGCCCTAAAAACCTGACTTCCTAAGCATACTGAGAAAGAATTAGCAGAGTCCTCTCCCTCCTCCTTGCCCTCTTGAGTAATGAGAAGCGGGCTAACCCAAGCTCGTGCCACCCCTGAAATGAGAGTCAATCTTGGAACCAGAAAGAAGAGTCAATCTTGGAACCAGAAAGAAGAGATCTACATAGAAAGTAAAGACGGACGCCGAGATCTAAGATCATCGATTCCCGTAGTCTAACCGAATTCATTCCTTGGCACTAGGCGGCTCACTTAACGACTATTGATCTTCGAAAGGCCCTGGCGGTCATCCCTCGCACGAAAATGAACGAGATTTTAGTCATTGCCCCGACTC
>CAJVGC010000210.1:170742-200999 GCA_910822075.1 Senecio squalidus
GAGTGAGAACAAGCCTTTCGGATGACAGCTTTGGTAAGAAGGGGCACGTGCTTTGAGAAAGCTAATCCCTCTGAAGCGTGAGCTTGCAAAATGCTAACACTTCGGTTGCGGGGCGTGAATGCGAGATGCCAGCGGAAAAGAAAAGGATAGAAGCTGGAGACTGGCCTATATTCCTACTAATGTGATCCCCATTACTTCAAATCTGTTCTACACTACGATATATTGCTCTTCTGTTTTTACAATTATCTTTTTTAAAGCAGATAGTTCACAGTGCTCATTCTATCGATACTGGGAAATAAAAAAAAAGAATGTTTACACTCAATTTTCATTACGAAGATGTATCACGTCAGGATCCGTTGCTCAAACCGAATCACGCCAACGTTATGGAAGTTCCTGGATCGTGTAAAATAAGAGTAGTACCAAAGGCAGCACCTTCTGATTTCATAATAAAAAATGGAAAATTGGCTATGGAGATTCCGTGCGGTCAGAAATTAATACAGACACAAAGGGCTTTGACCGGAAAGTCGTTTCGATCCAATCCATTCTCATCGGTTCTCCAGCATGCGAGTTCATTCAGTATCGAAGTCAGCTAGCCTTCATTCAATCAAGGAAAGTTCAATGGGATCTACCTTGTCTCTCAGTCTCAGTTGCAATACTTGTACATGAAAGGCAGTGAAATAGAAAGAGGATTGAATATCTCACTTCAATACCGATCTATCGAACTGTATACCATCAATAGAGAGCTTCTCCGAGCAGTTCTAATGCTATACCGCTGGAATTCCTATCCAGTAGTATACTTCGACAGCAAGGACCGTTTCACTTGTCTAGATGGCCACATCTAAACTTGTACTTATATGCAATAAATACCGAAATAAGTCGCGAACCATATTCTTAAGGCATTTCGTTGCACTTAAATCACCCTCGTGAAGAGGCGCACTTCGATACCATTGATGTCCAATAGCTTTGATAGTAATGACTGGATTTACTACTACCTCGTCCATTGAGTATAAGAGAGCAAATGATGGTATAGCAATGAACATCGGGATGATACTAGGAAATATGGTCCGAAGAATCTCGATAGTAGTTCCATGAACAATCCTTTGCGGGATTGGATTTTTTTCTTTTTGGAAATGCCATAAAGCGCGAACCAAGATCCGTGATACGAAAACCAAAATAAGAATGAGGAAGAAAAAGATATCGTGATGTAAGTCTATTATTCCTTGCATCATAGGTGTTGCTGCGTCTTGAGATCCTAATTGCCATGGTTCCGCTGCATCACAAGGAGCAATTGTGAGAAATAGCCATTCTAGAACAATCATTTGATCTGTTTCATTCTTTGACTGCTCTGCTCCCCCAAAAAAATGGAGAGACTTGTTCTTGCTCTTCCAATTCAGGAAGACTGATTTCGCCGGTTGGTCCAACCAAGAAAGACATGAGAATTTTGGGCGTCAGATTCTTCTTCTTCTCTTACTTACGATATTTCGAGTTGGATGAACAGATCGCTCCTAAAAGCAGCCGTGTGATCTTATATACGATACCACCAGACGCGCCCCAGCTTCAAGCGAGCTCACCCTATGGACCTTGCTGAACTAGATTCCCTGCTAGCGAGAGCGGCTTAGAAAGATAAAGGAGCACAAACAAGGGTTGTTTGAAAATGAACAGATAAGCTAACGCACTACTGATTTTCTGCCTACTTGCAATGCAACTACTCCTGAGAAAGACTCAAACTGAACTAGTTGAATGTCGTGGAATGCTCGTCCAGATTCGATCTCCTAAGTGCGACTTTTGCACTTAGAGATAGAAAAGCTTCGGAGCGGGCTCCGTGGAGTTCAAGCTCGTTCAAAAGACTATAAAGTCTCTTTAACGACGACTCTCCCATAGCGCTATTGGGGGAGTCGAGAGCTCGAGCCCCTTGCCCCATCCAATTGCCAGCCGGGTCCAGGACCGCCATCCGACGAACAATATCTCCCTTGACCTCGAACAGGTCTTCCGCTTGGATCCGGGCGAAGTATATGGCTTCGGCGGAAGGAAAGGGGCTTTTCGAAAGAAGGCGCCGCTGGATCGAATGGATAGAGTCCCCACCCACCATCTCGTCCGGGTCGGGTCGCCCGGGACTAGCTGCCCCCTCGTCGGAGACCGACGCATGGTTCTCATGAGGCACGGCCCCTTCTGATCCAGAATTGGTCGATGCGCCCTCTGATGATTGGAGATACTTCCACCAACCCTCAGAACCCTCATCAAGGATACCCGGGTCTTTAGGTTGTGATGTAGGAAGAACCATTTTCTCTATATCCGCCATCTGTGTATAAGGGTCAGCAAGCTCCGAATCCCGTTCGTTCCGATCAAGGAGCAATTTCAAACATTTCCATTTTTATATTGTCTTTCCCTTCTCGCCCAGCGAGAAAGGCCCTGACCCTTCCAACCAAGTAAAAATAAAAAAGAAAGAAGAGAACGAAAAGAGAACTTCGTATTTTGGTAACTCTCTAGGAGTCATGTTTAACCTTGAATGCTATTAATAGATTCTACAGCAATAGTCCCTCGGACTCGGAAAGACTAACTACGAATTCTGTCAATTTCACATGCCTCCCGTCTTGGTAGATCCTACCCTGGGTGGCTGGTGGTTTCGGGATCCCGTGGAAAATGCTTCTTTTATGCCTCGGGTATTAGCTACAGCTCGTATTCATTCGGTAATTCTACCCCTTCTTCATTCTTGGACTTCGTTTCTGAATATTGTGACTCTTCCATGCTGTGTCTCAGGAACCTCTTCAATACGGTCCGGATTGCTAGCTCCCGTTCATAAGATTTTTCATTTGCCAATGAATTAGATCCGCCTCGATTCGATCAATAATGGGATTCTTGGCTAGAGAAAGGTTCTGTGACATGGACGCCCAGCCCAACTCGGTCGGTCGGTTGGCCCACCTAAGATATTAAAAAATTATCGATCGATTTGATCAAATTTGAAAAAGCCTTTCTCACTATTCAGAACAGTGGAGCATGCCCTAGCCGTTGCTTCCGCAGGATCAATGGAATCCCCCAATCTAGATTTCCAAGGTATAGGTATACTTGCCCTGTTCAATAACTGAAGCTACTTGTTCTCTTTCACTACACCAAACACGAACTTTCACCCAAACGCATACAGCTCCTCCCCCCTTTGAGCTCGTCCATTCGTTGGGTGATCCCTTGCTCTCACGTTCGAGTGTTTGCTCGTCGTTTAGGCCGGTGAGTGAGATTTCTGCTCATTGCAGTCACCTCCGGGCTTCTTCGCACCTGGATAGTACTAGGACCCTTGTGCCCCGGCCCTTGATCAGATAAAGCTGCCCGCCCTATGACCCACAACTCAAAATGAGCCTTGCGACGAGACGCGGACATTCCCCATGCTGCGGTTCCCTCCGGTCCGTTCCCGGGTTGGGTTAGGGGAACATCCGAGCGATTTCCTTCGCGGATCCAAACGCGCTCACAAGGCGCACAATAAGAATAAGACCAATAGAGACTTCATAAGGGACCATTTGAGCTGCAGATCGTAATGCTCCTAGAAAGGCATATTTCGAATATAGAGGAGTGAAAGTTCCCAACAATCAATGACTTTTTAAGTCTTCGTCTTGCATAGAAGAACGCAACTGTTGCAAAAAACGGGTCTTTCAGTAGTAGGCGGCATCCCCTCTTAGTTTTAAGTAAGCGGAACCCATATGAAGTTTTACCATGAGCAGATTGTATCCATTGAGCAAATATAGGTTCGATTAAGATTTGCTTCTCCGGAGTACCAAAGGCAAGCATGACATCATTATGAACATAAAGTCCCAAGGTATGGAAACCCAAAAAGAGGCTGGCCCAACTTAAATGAGATATGATAGCTTCTTTATGTTCTAACATTCTTGCCAATACATTATCCTCATTCTGTTCCGGATTGTAATCCCTAATAAAAAATATAGCTCCATGAGCAAAAGCTCCTGTCATGATGAATCCTGCGATGTATTGGTGATGAGTATATAACGCAGCTTGAGTAGTAAAGTCTTGTGCTATAAATGCATAAGCGGGTAAAGAGTACATGTGTTGAGCTACCAAAGAAGTAATAACCCCTAAAGAAGCTAGAGCAAGGCCTAATTGAAAATGAATCGAATTATTAATTGTGTCATAAAGGCCCTTATGCCCACCATCAGACGGCTGTTCCCGTAACTCTACTCTCGACTTGGATTATACTCCCCAGGATTATTCTGGGGAGGAAGGTTGTAGTAATCACGGCTCTGGAGACTTCGTATGCGAGCATAAATCTCAGCTTCGTTCTAGGCTGCTATTTCGGCTCTAAACGTAGCCAATGATTCACTGCTCGAGGAAGACTCCAAAGCCGGAAGACTTGTTGCATTTCCACTTTCACTCGATCCGGAAGAGACTTGCCAAATTAAAGCGCTTGTCATTCCTGCCAGCAGAGAAAAAAAAGATCTGCCTGTTGGGGCTTTGAAAAAACTTATTGCCGTACCTTATTTCTATAAAAGGGTACCACTTTGATGGTTTTGTGTCGACAATCGGATCATGAGAATATTCAATGACCCGGCAGGGTCAAACCAACAGCACAGAGGCTCCGCAGCCACAAAGACGATTACACTAACCACTCGCTCTTTTCCTTCTCTCGGTTAGTGGAAAAAGTACTCGAATTGGCAATACGAACCTAATGGTTAGCTTTTGATGCCACCATACCATAGGGGCTCTAGCTTACGACTATCAAAAAGAAGGCGATAGGGAAAGGCATCGCTAGATCGACTTTCAAAGTCCGGCTGGATGGGAATGATTTCCGGGGAAGAAGCCCCGGCTGCCATGCCAGCTCGATCTAAGGTGGGAAGGGATGGAGACCTTTCTCGCGAAGATGGTCTTCTATAGTTTCAAAATCTCGACTTTATAACAAAACTACTTTCTTTCTTCCATGCCGCCGTCGAAGGCCCGACTTAAGACATTGACTTGGGTCTTGCAGCTGCCAACCTTCAAAGTAGGAGTTCGGGATCTTGTCATGAGCATGCTTCAGAGAAGGCTTTTTCCTTTATTTATCTACCCGCCGTTGGTGACCGAGCGAGGATGATCTTATTCATGATCGGCCAAGTCCGAAAGCTGCAAGAAAAGGGGCCCAGAGAGAAGGTCTTTTAAGTAGAGAGATGTTCCCGCGGCGAAGAAGTGGAATGATCATCAGAAGGAGGTGAAGGGCTTAACAGCGCCTGGCGGGAATAAGAAAATAAGGAAATTGGGTCGGGTTTGGTCATTCATTCTTGCTTTTTTGGGATTTAAGGATAAATTACAAGCAAGTCGTGTTTGGAGCGAACGAATTACCTCCTTTGAAAAAGAATTTCTTTGGTTATGGCCGATATCTATTGTTGTCAATGAGAAGATCTACCCGGAAAGGGAAAACAAGATCGGATAGTTGGGCAGGCGCTCCCCTTTGGGTGTGGCTGTGTATGGATAGGCTAAGGCACCTTAGTGTGCAAGGGGCTAAGTCGTTCATTCAAGGACCGGAGCTTTCATCTGAATTCCCCTATGTTCGAGACCATTATTTCTTAGAGTCGTTGAAGGAAAAAAGCTGGATAGAGAGGCCGGGTAAATGGTCCAAGGGTCCTTGTCCAAAGGCGGCTAAGCCCTTTCCAGCAACGTGGAAGAGGAGAGCTTGCTCAGGGAATTCAAATGGGAGACTCTCGTTCGGATGACTGTCGGTATGATGATGTGCTTGATGCTAAAGCTGCCTATTCTCGCTGAGACTCTTGTCGAATCCAATCTTCTTTCTGGAGCACCTATATGAAAGGGAAATCCGGATGAGTAAAAAGGGGCCTTCCTAGTCCTTGAAGTTGTTAGAGTTCGGACTTATAGACTTGTGTAGTAATAGAAGCGATCTTCTTTACAGGCGCCTACCACCCCTAATTGATTAAAGAGAAGGGAGCCGCCCCTGTCTCTGGGCAGCCTTTGATCATCTCGGTGAGCCTTCCCCTTATACATGAGAGAGGTCGTGATAAGAGTTTCCGAGTGAGGCGAGGGGCTCCTCTCAATCGACGAAGGCTTGAGTCCCCTACGGCCAGTACAATGCGCTAGTCGCATCTTCTATAAGGCTGGCATCTAATATAAAGAAAGCTGTCCTTGTGGACTCTGTCTCATCTTTTTATATTAACTATATTCATTCATGCTTCATGAAAAAAATGAAGCAATCCGCTTCGCACCTTTATCCTTTTCTTTTTTTGGGGAAAATGCATTCTCACAACTTCCTATTGAATCAAAAAAATGCCTACACCCATGCTCTCTGGAAAAGTCTTCTCCAGAAGTTTTATACTAAGCCCACTTATTCTTATCCCCCTGTGGCTGCCTTTGCTTTTCCCTTCTCACCGTTATACACCATGTCTTCCAATGCATCTCCTCAATCTTTCCCTTCCACCTACCAGAACCCATCATCCTTCTCACCTGCGCCCCTTCTTGCTGCACCCATCTCGTATCCATAAAGCTAGACTGACGCAACTATCTTCTCTGGGCTATGTGTAGGGGACCTTCCCATGTTCCCCTCAATTCATCAGTGATGCCGAAGGAAGGGCTCATCTCAACCCCGCTTATAGTGCTTGGGTGAGAACGGATCAAAGTGTTCGCTCTTGGTTGAATGCGACAACAAACAAGGAAAGGATGCCTCTCGGGGCATCTGAGAATGATTCGAGCCGTATGAAGGGAAACTCTCACGTACAGTTTCTTTTTTTGGGGGGGAAGGAGCCCGACAGGGTCCACCCACTGACTTGGCCCGGGCCTAAGTGAAAGTGAAGTGGTGGGCCTACCCATCCCAACCAGGGGTATGCTGGGATTCGCGAAGAGCAGCACCTTACGATGTTCATGACCAATCGGATCTTGACGTACCAGTAGGTACCAGAGGAGATCGCTATGATCGTTACTGTATTCGTATCGAAGAGATGCGACAAAGTGTTCGGATCATTGTGCAATGTCCTAATAAAATGCCTAGTGGAATGATCAAAGCCAATGATCGTAAGCTATGTCCTCCATCACGATCTCGAATGAAACTATCCATGGAATCGTGCGCCGTGTGAAACATAGGTCATCGCCGTTCTTAACCGAGACTCAGGTTAAGCTCCGTCTCGGAACCTTGTGGGGTTAGGAGTAAAGCATCCCGAGGTTGGCGCATCTCGCTGAGCGTGGACCTCACTTTGCCATGTCTTCTTCTTTCACCTCATCCTGCCCAAAAAGCATTAAAATTTTCATGAATTGCACTTTGATCCGCCTTTCTCTTATTCCAGTCCAGGTTCTATCCCTTTCTGGAACTATCGTAAGCTATCCCTTTCAGGTGTCATGCCAAAGTATTGCATTAGGACGGAGAACGAGTTAATCTGACATTGAGTATAGTATCTTATTCTAGGAAGCCCGAAACTCACGAATCTCTTACTAAAAAGAAGAAAGAAGAAGGTGATCGCCTATTTCTTGAAATAGATCGTAATCTATGACTTTGTCTTAGCGAGCGATGCCTATAAGAGCTAGGAATGAGGCTAAAGCAAAGACAGATTGAGAAAGCCTCCTTTGCCTTCTCATTAGCTTTAGCTGGATGAAATCGTATCCATTGCTTGAGATCTTTAGGAGCTGAGAATGCAACCCATTCAATCGATGCGGGCCTTTTCCTTATGCGTTGGGAGCTTGCTTGTGGGCCTTCTTGCTTATTGGACTTGTCCTCACCTTTCTGCGTAAATCTTGTTTTCGGGGGAAAGGCTGGGTTCGTAAGCTGCAAGAAAGGAGAGAGAGGCAGGATGTCGGAAGGCGGCGGGGGAAGGAGAGGGAGACTGGGCGAGATCTATAAGAAGGGAATTCCCCATACAAATAGAGGCGCCTATCAAAAAGATACTCCGAAGGCTCCCTTCACCAATCAAGGTCTTTCATCTAGTAAGTCCTAGTACTATGTTCTCCAAGCTTGACTAATAGAATAGGCAGGCCCTTAGCTTCAACTAGTTCAGTTTGAGTCTTTCTCAGGAGTAGTTGCATTGCAAGTAGGCAGAAAATCAGTAGTGCGTTAGTCTGTTACCTATCTCAAAGAGAAGGCTTTGAATGTCATATGACTCGGATTCAAGCACCCTCGCTATTAGAAAGATAGTAGGTCGCATTGACCATTGGGTCCTTTTCATTAATGGTCTTCCAATGATGACGGTGAATGCGGATGGCTGATCCACCACTAGGAATTTCACAGGTGTGGATTGTTTGTGCTTGCCATCCTCCATGGTCATTGTCAGTAGGATGTAACCTTTAACTGGAATAGGCTGATTCGCAAAACCAAAGATCGGGCCCATGGGGGAGATATTCTCATCCGCCAGTTTGAGCTGCTGGTAGGCCTTGTAAGTAATAACTTCAACGTAGCTCCCCGCGTCAACCAAAATGCGGTTGACTTTTAAATTGGAGATCATGGCGGATACGCCTATCATATAATTCCCGGCGTCTTGGAAGATAGCAAAATCTTCTTCAGTAAAGGTGATCGACCATTTCTCCGGTTGCTTCAGACATTTGGTGGGGGCTTCCAATCCTGGCTCCTGGACACTGCGCAAATGTCTCTTCCGCTTCGACTTCACTTTATGTACTCTGGCGTCTTAGCTGCGAAATCTCATATTCAATCTTCTTTTGCATCGTTCGCCTATCGGTAGATAGGAACCCTACGCGTTTGCAAAAGATCTTGGAAGAAAAGCAACAGAAAGAAGGTTGAGTGATAGACGAGGAGAACGGTTGTTTTCAGATGACGAAGTATTCGTCAGCGATAGGGCTTCGCGCCTGAGAACAAAAGGCAGAGAAAAGGGCTTACAGAGGATTTCCAATAAGAAAAAGGGGAAGAAGACCCCCAGCCATCATCATCGAAATGGACTCTGAAGTTGGGATGAAGCTCATTCAACATGCTGACACCAATGATTTGAAAAAGCCATTTATAAACTTACTCGCTCGTATATTCTTTTGATATAGGCGTCGCTACGTCAACGTGGTTTAAAGATAGGACTTGAGCCTGGGGGCGCCCCGCGAGTACGACCGTTCACGTTTACGACGAGTACTTTGGGCAGCTTCACTCTCTGCAGTTCACCAGTACAACTTCCATGGACGGATATCCTAAATAAACCACTTACGCATTGGCTTAACACATGCTGTCCCTAACCTTGTAGCTTCAGCGGAATCTGCCAATTCCGCTTCCCAATTCTCATCACGTAGTTGGCTTAACGCATACACCTCGGAATATACCGCTTCTTATGCTTGTACCTATTTTACCTCTGATGAGTATGGGTCTACGAACGTCAATCAGCCATCGCCTTCTTCCTCCTCGTATACCTTTTTACTATCTCTATACTCGTCGTCAGCGCTCGGCACCTTCCTGGCTGTAAGCGTATACCTTTACGGTACATGTTCAGTTTGTCTACTGTTGCCTGGGATACTAGGCACCGTACTGTTGTTTCGGTCGGAGCTTAAAAGCTTAGGATCTTATACTTGAAGGCCTTCTATCCGCTTCTGCCGTCGATCTTTCTCTTTTGTGAGGGGTATGTCGGATAGGCTCCCAGCGTTCCTCACCAAGTCTGACCCCTTGGTTTAGGCATTTGACCCTACTTGCAGCTTTCCCTTTTACTCCAGGTCTGTTCGTTCAAGCGGTCCGCCTTTATTCATCTATACCAGCTGCCACGCACGAGCCCATAGAAAGGATTTCAGCTCCCCTCTCTAGATAAGAAGCAGAACGCGCCATCACCTACAGCCCTTTCCTCTGCCGGGGACTTCCAAGAAATGAAAACGGGCGGCATCGCCGTATGCTCCACTTTTGTTGCCCTGGTTTATATCCCGGAGTACTCCTATGGCCGATCTGTCACCCAACCTACTTTAACAACCTAAAGGCTTGGTCCCGTCCCGTTTGGAGAATGACCCCTTATGGCACGGCTTAGTCAGTTATTCTCGCAGTTCAGATAAGATTCGGACCGCCACTTCTCTGAAAACATGGTTCTTGCCCCCCTCTCTCCTCCCCCCTTTGAGCTCGTCCATTCGTTGGGTGATCCCTTGCTCTCACGTTCGAGTGTTTGCTCGTCGTTTAGGCCGGTGAGTGAGATTTCTGCTCATTGCAGTCACCTCCGGGCTTCTTCGCACCTGGATAGTACTAGGACCCTTGTGCCCCGGCCCTTGATCAGATAAAGCTGCCCGCCCTATGACCCACAACTCAAAATG
Source organism: Senecio squalidus (assembly GCA_910822075.1). Classification (NCBI taxonomy): domain Eukaryota; kingdom Viridiplantae; phylum Streptophyta; class Magnoliopsida; order Asterales; family Asteraceae; genus Senecio; species Senecio squalidus. Next base: position 180,928 of record CAJVGC010000210.1, read on the forward strand.
AGCCTTGCGACGAGACGCGGACATTCCCCATGCTGCGGTTCCCTCCGGTCCGTTCCCGGGTTGGGTTAGGGGAAAATCCGAGCGATTTCCTTCGCGGATCCAAACGCGCTCACAAGGCGCACAATAAGAATAAGACCAATAGAGACTTCATAAGGGACCATTTGAGCTGCAGATCGTAATGCTCCTAGAAAGGCATATTTCGAATATAGAGGAGTGAAAGTTCCCAACAATCAATGACTTTTTAATTTCCTTATATGAACCGTACGAGCACGTCCTTTGTCACCCCCCACCACGCTTACGGCTCTATACCCCAACCCAACTTGCTCTGGCCCCGGGTCCCTTCCTTTCTATTCCTCGGTAAGTGGACCGTAGGAGCATGGGGGGGGGGGGGGGGGGGGGCGGTATCTGCTTTTGACTGAAAGAAAGCATCTCTCTTTTGTCCCTCCTGACCGAACCCGCAAAAAAAATAGATAAATAGATAAAGTTTTTACATAGCTCCTGCAAAAGTAATAACAATCAAAGCCGTGGGTGGGTATTCAAATAAAGACCCTCTTTCCACCCTACTGGCTTTAGGTAAGGGTCTCAGATCGTATGCTTTCTAGCCTGCCTCTTTCTTGAGCTGGCCATGGAATAAAAAGTAGATCTCTATCTGATCTGTGAAGTGAAAGAGAGAGAGGTGTGAAAGTAATAGCTTTATGTTATGGCCGCCCCCCGGCTTACGGCCTTTACGCTACTACTACTGTGATGTGAGCGGTTCAAATTGGTTTGATCTTTCCCAATCATCCGGCCGGAACTTGTACGCAGCACTTAAACGGAGGTGCATGCATAACTTTATCTATAGATATCTAAAAAGAGAGAGATCCGCTGCGTGAGCAACCCGACTGTGCGTTACATGTGCTCTACAGGCTGCACTCCATCTTTCTTCCCCCTTTTTTCTTTTTATTTGGAAGACGGGCGTTGCATTTGGTTCGAAAGGCATGGTTTTCAGTATGTCTCCAGATAGGCCCCCCACTAGTCCGGCTAGCTAGTGAGTGGTTCTTTCGGGCGGGAATGTGAAATCTAGGGTAGGGCGACGAACATGGCGAAAGAGGACTGTCTATCCAAAGCCCTTCTCTTCTTCACTCAAAGGGGCAATGCACCAGCCAGGCAGTGTGTGGCGAACACGCTGTGCTGTAAGCTAAGCTGTTCACCTTGTAGACGGAGGAGATATAGAAAGTGTGCCGTGCTTGATTCATAAGATTCTATAGTAGAACCAGTATATTATTTCACTTAGCCTGCCTCTCCCATGACTTTCCGGACCAACCAACCCGGATTTGTCCTCGCAAGTCTCTCTGCATTTTAGAAGCAGAGCATGCAGAAAAATCGAGCAATGGATCTTAGAATTGGATGTCCATAGAGAACCAAAGATTGTTCATTCATGATGACTCCTTCATTCTTTGACTGCTCTGCTCCCCCAAAAAAATGGAGAGACTTGTTCTTGCTCTTCCAATTCAGGAAGACTGATTTCGCCGGTTGGTCCAACCAAGAAAGACATGAGAATTTTGGGCGTCAGATTCTTCTTCTTCTCTTACTTACGATATTTCGAGTTGGATGAACATATCGCTCCTAAAAGCAGCCGTGTGATCTTATATACGATACCACCAGACGCGCCCCAGCTTCAAGCGAGCTCACCCTATGGACCTTGCTGAACTAGATTCCCTGCTAGCGAGAGCGGCTTAGAAAGATAAAGGAGCACAAACAAGGGTTGTTTGAAAATGAACAGATAAGCTAACGCACTACTGATTTTCTGCCTACTTGCAATGCAACTACTCCTGAGAAAGACTCAAACTGAACTAGTTGAAGCTAAGGGCCTGCCTTCCCAGCTACTGAGGTAAGGGGCAAAGGATCCACTTGATTCATCACTTTTGTCAGTAGGATGTAACCTTTAACTGGAATAGGCTGATTCGCAAAACCAAAGATCGGGCCCATGGGGGAGATATTCTCATCCGCCAGTTTGAGCTGCTGGTAGGCCTTGTAAGTAATAACTTCAACGTAGCTCCCCGAGTCAACCAAAATGCGGTTGACTTTTAAATTGGAGATCATGGCGGATACGGGGTGAAGATGAGGTTAGAAAAGGTTTCTCCCGCTGTTGCTAGTCCTTCCGTTGTTGGTAGTTCCTCAGGTCGGGTTGTTTATTTTTCAGAGCTTTTTCAATTCTTTCAGAACCTAGCCTCTAGCCCTTCAAGTTTCCTATCTCATTCATATAGGGAATGCTACTTTCAGATATCTTTCCCTTCAGGGAGAAGAGCGGAATACAAACAAGCTATCCCTCCGGAATTAGCACGACCCGGCGATCAAATTCTTGGTGGGAATCATCAACTTTATAATGTTTTAATAACGGCTCACGCTTTTTTAATGATATTTTTTATGGTTATGCCGGCGATGATAGGTGGATCTGGTAATTGGTTTGTTCCGATTCTGATAGGTGCGCCTGACATGGCATTTCCACGATTAAATAATATTTCATTCTGGTTGTTGCCACCAAGTCTCTTGCTCCTATTAAGCCCAGCCTTAGTAGAAGTGGGTAGTGGCACTGGGTGGACGGTCTATCCGCCCTTAAGTGGTATTACCAGCCATTCTGGAGGAGCAGTTGATTCAGCAATTTCTAGTCCTCATCTATCTGGTATTTCATCCATTTTAGGTTCTATCAATTTTATAGCAACTATCTCCAACATGCGTGGACCTGGAATGACTAAGCATAGATCACCCCTATTTGTGTGGTCCGTTCTAGTGACATCATTCCCACTTTTATTATCACTTCCGGTACTGGCAGGGGCAATTACCATGTTATTAACCGATCGAAACTTTAATACAACCTTTTCTGATCTCGCTGGAGGGGGAGACCCCATATTATACCAGCATCTCTTTCGGTTCTTCGGTCATCCAGAGGTGTATATTCCCATTCTGCCTGGATCCGGTAGCAAAGACAACTAGCAGAGCCGAGGATCGCTGGGATGCCGTAGCTTTAAGATATAAGGGCTGAGGCAATCGGAAAGGCTTTTTTTTTAGGAAGGAGGCCCCCTCCCTCCTATGTTGTAAAAGGGAAGTGCAGATCTTTCTGCAACACTCTTTCGGCTTGATTACCCCCTAAGATAAGAGGAGGATATAGAAGCAGATTTAGTTGCAGGTAGGAGTGAGTCTACCCTGCAAAGCGGATTATCGCTTATCCCCATTTGGGAATGAGGAGATCCGACGTCAAGTGCAGGAATTGCTGTCGAAGGGGCGGGAGAGTCTCAGTCCGTGTTCAACGCCTGCTTGACTAGCTCAAAAGGAGGCAGCTGGAGTGTGTAGATGGGCTTTGAAGCAGGGCCACAGATATTTCAAAACGGAGACGGCATGGAAAGACTTTCGTGAGAAGAGATGGTAGGCTTGATACGGATACAGCTCCTTATCACCCACCTTAGAATCAACCAGTTCGACTATACCCGCCTTAATTCCCTCATTCAGGACAGATGGAACCAGGTTATGGATCTGTTCAAGTTGGTCGATCAATCCCTCCTTTGTTTCCCCTGCCTCCGGAATAGATTTGATTGGAAGTAGCGTGAGGAACGAAGACAGTGGTTTGACTGCTGGGATCCCAATCGGCCTGCATCAGCGGAAAATGGAACTATCGAATCACGGGTGACTCCCTTTATCGGGATGAGAGGAATTGCTTAATCGGCATTTCTGTCAATCGGCGGAAGACTCATGCATCCTGGGAGGGTACGACTTCAAGGGATGGACTCGATCGAACGGCCAACCACTTTCCATTTTTGTAGGATATTAAATCCAAAAGACCATTATTAGCGTGTAGTAGATTGGCCCGAGTGCGTAATACGCCAGTCGAGAAGAAATCCCATCAATGGATACGGTAGAGGAACGAAAGTGGCCCCACAAGTTTTGAATTCGCCGCTGGTCTATCGAGAGGGAACGAGGAATTCTCAACGAAAAAAGTGCTCTCTGAACCGAACGTGAAAGTCGTTTTCCATCAAACGGTTGTTCCCGTAACTCTACTCTCGACTTGGATTATATATCCAATAAGGTCCGCTCTCGGCCATTCCACACGCTGCCTAGCAGAGGCGTGGTTATCTGAAGTGGATTCTCTCTTTTGTAGTAGATGCCGAACATGCTGCCCCATTGACTAAGAGGGGGGCGGGCGCAGCAGCTACATGGACCCCTTCCTTTCTGTTGTTGCCAGCGCTTTCCCGGGCCGAGCCATAATTCTTTATTAGAAAGGGCAGGCAAAGCCCGAAGGCTGCTATCCCAATAGGCCAGCGGGCGGAACGAGGAGAGGGCCCGACAATCATACCACCCCGCGGTCGAAAAAGCGCCTAGCAGCTAAAGTACTTGGTGAATTAATAAAACCAGTGATGCTGATAAGCGCTTACACTTTTTTTAGAATATAGCAAATAGTCTGATTTCTTTCCATATTGCCTATCAACTGACTAAGATTCCATACCTATCCTGGATTTGAACCTAACTTCTCAACAGACTTAGTAGAGTTCACGACCCTTGCCACTATGACTCCAAGAAAGTTTACGAGGTCAGTGAGCAGTGGCAGTGTCGGGCTTTCTTTTACCTCCTTTGCCCATTAGTCCGTAGTTAGGGCTTCTTAAGACAAAATAGACTGATACAATTGCATAAAACCTGTAGTAAGGAATAGTTTGATAAGAACCAGAGCGGATAGATGGCAAGTAAGACAGTCACAGCAGGGCTATAACCAGCAACCTTCGGTTGATTCATTGAAGAAAGAAATTATTTTTCAAAGGAGGTAATTCGTTCGCTCCAAACACGACTTGCTTGTAATTTATCCTTCAATCCCAAAAAAGCAAGAATGAATGACCAAACCCGACCCAATTTCCTTATTTTCTTATTCCCGCCAGGCGCTGTTAAGCCCTTCACCTCCTTCTGATGATCATTCCACTTCTTCGCCGCGGGAACATCTCTCTACTTAAAAGACCTTCTCTCTGGCCCCCTTTTCTTGCAGCTTTCGGACTTGGCCGATCATGAATAAGATCATCCTCGCTCGGTCACCAACGGCGGGTAGATAAATAAAGGAAAAACCCTTCTCCTGCCTTCGGCTCCTAAAGGTACCTTAGTTCTCCATAGGCATCTGAAGGCGGAGTGGAGTGAAGGCATTCTCTTGGGAGAAGCCCGCCAGCTTACTATGAATTATTACTAATAATAAGAAAGAGTTAAGCGCCTCCAAGGCCTATAAAGAGAAGCTTCTTTCAGTCTATATTTTCAAAGAGAGAGGTAGAAGTCGGAAAAAAAGACTTTCAGTAAGACTTAATGGATATCATTGCCGGAAGACTCGCAACAATTCAGACTGAAATCGGTCAAGTAGAACAGCAGAAGCTCCAATGTGAGCAAATGCTTGGTCTGTTCTGGGAGCATCCGCCTGCTCTCGATCCTGAGGACGTAGGCAGAAGGATGCAATTTTTACGGGACCGAATTCGAAGTCTCGAAAACCAAAAGAGTGCTTTATAGAATAGGGCCTTTTAGGATATGATTACAATGCTTCAGTTGTCATTAATCAAGAAGGAAATCAAAAAGGAAGTCGATTTTTTGGTGCGATTGCCGCGGAATTGAGACAGTTTAATTTGACTAAAAGACTTTCATTAGCTCCTTAGGTATTATAAGATGAGACCATGAATCGAACCAGATCGAAACATTCAGCTGTCGACGGACACACTTTGCCGGAACGTCGACCGCAAACGAAGGATAGCCAGGCCCCGGTTCCCAGGGTTAGGGTATTCCCTATTATGTTATGAGCCTACTCAGATCAGAACTAGTTTATTCTCTTTCGCCTATCGGCCGGCTTTAAGCAACCTTCGCATTTCCTGCTGAGATCCCAAGTCTCCAAGTAGGCCCTCTTGGCCACCCACGACCTTGGCTTAGAAGAGAAGGGCTGAAGTCACTATTTTTCTTTAAAAGAAGGGTTCATTCGGGTAAAGCAATTAGATATAAAATAAGAAATTTCGCATGTCCTTACCAGTAAGTTTTCAGCTTCTTGCGGTAATCAGAACATAAAAGACAATCATACCGACGAGGTGAGTCCCACCGTCACATCCCAATACCGCGCAGGCAAGTCCTTTGAAGCTCTCCTTTTTGACTAGTCACGCCCACCATGGGATTTATGGCTTTTTTAGTAGCTTTTTGCGGGGAAGAGAAGAACAGGGACCCCCTTTAACAAACAAGCCAAGCCCTTCGGCCTGGGCCATTCCAAACGCGTTTTACTCCCTGTCCAGGCAGCTAATTCTTTCTTGAAGGTAATGTCCTAATAGATCTAATAGATATGGAAAGGTTGATTTGTGCTTTTTGCTTCCGCACCGTCATAATACTAAAAGGCATCGGCGGGTGTACTTCAATTTAGGCTTGGGGGTGTTCCCCTTGGTCAGTCATACTCTACTCGTTGATGAGGGCATGATATCTGATAGCTACCGGTCCTCCGCATTAGAGAAAGTAGTTCCAAATCAAGAGGAAGCGTTTCTATTGTTGCCCGCCCTATAACTAGAGTAGATTGAACTGAAATTGGATGGAGGTGCATCAACCCCTTTTCTGCTAGGCTGGAACGCCATTTTTTCGAAAGGTTGGATAGTTTTACTTTCTACAACCATTTCATCATTTAGAGGCCTTCCTAAACTAAATCCTCTTAGCGGTAGCAAAAAATGCCTCCTTTACTCAAGGTTAGTGATAATCTTTACTCCAAGCGAAGATTTAGGAACAAGTGGTAGGTACGAGCATAGAAAGTTTCATCGTAGATAAGCAAAGTCCAATGCCGAAGATGGCAAGTGAGACCGATAAATAAAGCTCGTAATCGGATGCCAGGAACCGACTAGCTCCCTGGAACCAACCACCAAATACCAATGTTGTCACCGGACCCAGCTCGCACAACAAATCCACTTTGAAGTTGACTTATTCGCTCGGCCAATCGTCGGAATGTGTACGAGATACCATAAGGGCCCAATATCTCAATAGCACCTTTGTCTAAAGCTTCGAATGAAACTTCATATCCGAAACGCAGGAACGATCTGACTAGAAAGTCATTAAAAACTTCATCGAAGAACCAACGTTTATTGAAGAAGCTATAGAGTCGATTACAAAAAGTACTAGTTTGAAAGGCTCGTTGGAATTGATCCGCTACTGGATTTACATTATACGCAACAGAAGCACCTGAAGTACTAAACGGAATAGGTATTAGTTTGGTAATGGTTGGAGCAGCAAACTCGGATTCGGCAAGAATCTCATTTTTTGGTAGTACGAAGGGGGAATTGGCCCAAAAATTGGATAGGGGTCAAGACACAGATCCGAGTCATGTTTACAACGGACTGAAATCAAACCGACACGAGTGCGGGGAAGGACAATAATGATGCTATGAGAACTGATACAGAGCAAGAGAAGCAAAATGTTGTGAAAAAAAATCTATTGGAATAAATGAAATAAGTAAAAAAACCCCTCGATGGTCATACAAATTAATCAACGAGTTGGAACAACATTTTAAAAAACGACGAAAAGAACAAGGCATAATGCAAGGGCTCGATCACCAGCTTCGAACAAGAAGATTTAAACGTATAGCTTTTTTAACTCGTTCCAGACGAAGTTTTCAAAAGTCTCAATTCAAGAATTATAATCTTTATAGAAAATTTAATAGAGATTCGGGTTTTATAAGTTATTTGGAAGAACCAGATTTTCGTCGAGCCGTAATCAAAGGATCTATGCGCATTCAAAGGCGTAAAATGGTTATTTGGGAACCGTCTCAAGGAAATCCCCATTCCCCCCCTTTTTTTGGAAAAAATGGAAGATTTTCCTTTTCCTATATCCGACTTAATGAAACTTTTTTTTAATATTAGAAACTGGTTGGGTAAAAAATCGGAATTCGAAATTTTAGATCAACAATTAAAAAAAAAAAAAAACAACCAAGAAGACGCAATAGAATTCTGGGAGAACATTCCATATGCACAAAAATCAAGAAGTGTTCTGTTACTAGCTCAATCAATTTTTAGAAGATATATTAAATTACCCTTATTAATAATAGTTAAGAATATTGGCCTTATTTTATTACGGCAATCTCCAGAATGGTATGAGGATTTCCAAGCTTGGAATAGAGAAATTTATCTAAAGTGCAACTATAATGGTCTTCAATTCTCCAAAACAGAATTTCCTAAAAATTGGTTAACAGAGGGTCCGAGTCGAAGAACAGCTGCTCACTCGGTCGTTGGGGAATGGGTAAGCGATAGGAATAGTTTCGACCGACCTTGGAAGACAGCTTGATGAGAGCCAGGTGGGAATCGGTACACTTAGAGTCCGGCGGTATGCGAGGAGCAAGACAGTATGCAATCAACAAACACGAACGAGCAAGCTCGCTTGAAGCTGGGGCGCGTCTGGTGGTATCGTATATAAGATCACACGGCTGCTTTTAGGAGCGATCTGTTCATCCAACTCGAAATATCGTAAGTAAGAGAAGAAGAAGAATCTGACGCCCAAAATTCTCATGTCTTTCTTGGTTGGACCAACCGGCGAAATCAGTCTTCCTGAATTGGAAGAGGCTGGCACATAGGGACATCGGTTTATCTCTCCAACGAATCAAATTGGCCAAAGGTGTGCGTTCATGAGCCCATGCTAAAGTTTCAATCAATTCCTGCCAATATCCACGCCAGGAAATTAAAAACATAAATCCAGTAGCCCAAACAAGATGTCCAAATAAAAACATCCATGCCCAGACTGATAAACTATTCATACCAAATTATATCCATTAATAAGTTGTGAAGAGTTTAACCATAAATAATCTCTTAACCAGCCCATCAAATAAGTGGAAGATTCATTAAACTGCGAAACATTACCCTGCCATAATGTAATGTGCTTCCAATGCCAATAAAAAGTAACCATATAAATATCCCATCCCAGTAGGGGCTTCAAAGCTTGACTAAGAGAAAGTGGAAAGAAAAGGGGCGCGCTAGCTGCAATCAAACTAAAGCGCTAACGAGCAAGAATGCCTATAGATTAGAAGACATAGTTTATAAGATCAATAAAATTTACAATTTATTCCCACAAATAACTATTAGTTCCATGTAATTGTAAATCGTAAAAATCGTGAATTATGTCAATGAAATTGTCCGAATTTACCGCCCGAAGAAGGCCCGGCATGGACCATTCGGGGGGTAATTGCCTCTCGTTTCTTGCAATTAACCCCATTAACTCATTAGATATGTTATCGAGTACTTCTTCATAAGGCGGAGCGCTTTCTATAAGAGAAATCCACCCGAAAGAACTAATAAATCATTGGTTGTCTACTAAAACCATTCTTGCTAAGAGCTAGAAGCACAACAAGATGGTGTTATAATACCTTTTGATATGTAATGATACCTAAGACCTGCTACCTCATTCACGATGGAATACCACAAGAACCAGGAATACCACTAAAACCAGTCAAATGGAATAACACACATCCTATGCGACCCTATAGAATGAGTAAATCTTATGTCAGTCTCGAGCTCAGAATAGCTCGAGGGGATTGGTGGCGCTGTTAATCTCAGACTGGGTAAGGGCACAAAAGGAAAACCTTAATTGTGTTCTCCTTTTGGAAAAAAACTAACATTCCCATGGGATAGCTACAACTCAAGTAGGAGAAAAATCTATTCTTGCCTGTACCATTGCTGATGTTTCTTGATGTCCATTCCTCGAAACCTCTCATAGCTGATGGTCTTATAGTCTGGAACAGCACATAAATTATGTGAGCAACACATGCTATGACTAGTATGCTCACCACCATGAACAGGTATGACACAACCTCCGTTGAAAACATAAAAAGCCTACGGATATTATTCATTCATACAAAAGTAAAATTTAGCATGCCTTTCGAACCATGGTTGGAATCCGAATTCAAAAGTCAGAAAATCAAAGAGGAGAAAAAACAAATCCTTTTGAGATTTTGGAAAAGCTTCATTCGGATCTTATGAGTGATTGGAAACAAAAGAAACTGAAAGTTGAATCCAATCCAACTAATATTGCTCAATACAAAAACAAAGTATTTTCACTCTTAAGATATCATAAAAATAATTCAGATTTATCAAGAGAAGAGTTGCAACAGAAAATCGAGAGTCTCACCATGAGGTTTGATGAGAGAGATATTTATAGCTCTTGTAGTACTATTCTGACCCTTCTTTAGTTGCTTCTACTTTTTTCATCGAGATTGGGTTGGTGTTCAGTGTACCGCTTGTGTAGCCTATGCGAAGCAAGCGGGTACAAGATCGAAAAGAATGCATTGGATGGAAGCCAATAGTATCCCGGGGAAAGAAGAAAATGACACATTGACATTCATCTTCCTCTCGAAGGGCTTTATCGTCTAAAGGCAGGGGTGAGCTTTCTCACTATACCTCGCTCTTCTTTTATCCCGCCTGGTTTCTTATCCCTGTTCCGTAAATTTCGTACGTAGACAGTTAGTTGCTCTGACTAGTTGTTTAGTGCAAAAAAAGACCAACGACGACCCTATCCTAAAGGAGAAAAAGAAGTAGGAGCAGAGCGGAGAATCTTTTTTTTTTATTCCAGCCGAGAAGACTAGTAAAAGGAAGGATCAAGAATGTTATATATTTCAGGAGCTAGATCAGTTGCCGATGAACAAGTCAGAATTGCCTCAACAAAAATAGATGGAATTGGGCCTAAAAAAGCCATTCTGGTTCGTTATCGATTAGGTATCAGTGGGAACATAAAGATAAAAGAATTAACTAAGTATCAGATCGACCAAATTGAACAAATGATAGGTCAAGATCATGTTGTTCATTGGGAATTGAAGAGGGGAGACCCCCTCAATCTTTCTATCCGGAGTGAGTCAGGCGGCTAAGCCTTTAATCCTGATAAAAGAAATAGTTTTCCCACCCTCCAAGTATCCATAAATGGAATCGGTTTGAGTGAATTACTTACCGCAGTCAAAGCCAATAGGGAAAGTCAGGTCAAGAGAGAGTCTCTTTCCGATTAGTGCATCTCGCACTTCCTTCTCTGATTTCAATTTATCACTCCGCGTCGTCCCCTTTTCTGACCTATCATCCAAGGACCATTTTTTTGTGAAGGTTTATTTGCTACAACATTTTGCTTCTCTTGCTCTGTATCAGTTCTCATAGCATCATTATTGTCCTTCCCCGCACTCGTGTCGGTTTGATTTCAGTCCGTTGTAAACATGACTCGGATCTGTGACCGAATTTACCGCATTAAAAAGAAATCAAATGGATAAATACTCAATTCTCTGAGTTCTTTTCCCTAATCTAATTGAACTTTAGGGACCAAAGGCTTGTTCAAATTAATTTCAACGCTTATGCGTGCAAATTTTCCCCTTGTCTTTCTGGTTGTATGTTCGTCGACTCGCACTGTTTTACCCACCTTATTAACAATTCGAGTAAGATTCCTCCTGCTAAAGTACTCAATTGGAAGTTCAGGGAGGCTCATCCATGATTGGGAATCGGAATGTAGGTACTTGACTGTATGCCCCTCCATTGATTTCATTGCATTCATTCATTATTTGTTTGATTCTTGTAGTAGGGGTTGCAAACCGGACGGTACACGACTTGGTTTTGGAAGATATGGCACTAAAAGTTGTAGAGCTGGTCGTCTTTCATATCGAGCCATTGAAGCAGCGCGTTGAGCTATAATTGGGCAATTCCATCGTACTATGAGCGGACAATTCCGAAGAAATGGTAAGATATGGGTAAGAGTTCTCGCAGATCTCCCTATTACCGGGAAACCTACAGAAGTCAGAATGGGAAGAGGAAAAGGAAATCCTACGGGTTGGATTGCTCGTGTGTCCACAGGACAAATCCCATTTGAAATGGATGGTGTGAGTTTGTCAAATGCTCGACAAGCCGCTACATTAGCGGCGCATAAACTATGTTCGTCAACCAAGTTTGTTCAGTGGTCGTAACGTAATTAGTTAGTGGGGAAAAAGGTTCAATACTAAATATCTACTCGTGGAGGGAGGGGAGGCAATAGATTCATCTTAGGCGGTAAGCGAAGGAACTGTAGGGCTTAGGGCAGCGAGTGAGCCTCGGATTTTTCTTCAATAGGCTCTAGGGGAGGTGAGAAGAGAGCCAATAGCTATTATAGAAGGACTTAACAATTCATGGCATGAATTAGAGTTGAAGGAAGAAAGACATGAAATGCTAGAAAGATGGAATCTATGAATGAGCTCTTTCGTCGAAGCCTAGAACTAGGCAAGAGCAAGGAATGGACTTTAAGTGAGTTAAAACCGGAAGGAGGGGACAAAGGTCAGTTCTATAAGGCAAGAAAGCAAGATCAGAAGAATAACTAAGCATGACAAGGAGAGGATAGCTAGACTTTCAAAGACAGTAGCAATGGCAAGGAGACTAATCCTGATATTCTTTCCCTACCAATTGGAGGATTCTATTGATCCAAGACCTGTATGTAGACCTGGGCCTCCCCCGCTTTCAGTTAAGGCCAGAAAGAATTATCTTTTGAAAATTAGTCGACTGGTAAGATAACTAACCGCAGGCCAAAAGAAAGATTGGGAATGCTCAGACTGAAAAAAAAAAAGCAGCAGGTCCTACGTTTAGAAACAATTTGCATTTCTGATTAGCTTCACTGCTAAAAAATATTAGAAGAACCTAATGGATATAGAGTCACGCTCATAGAAAGAAGTTGTGTCGTACTGCCTACAGTTATGGGAATGGGACTATAGCTTGTATAAAGGCTGCTTAGAGGTCTCTAGCGGTTAAGTTGGTATTGCTAATTCATTAATCCCTCTTCTATGTCTTTCTTGTTGGTATGGTGCTATCTGCTTTTAGGGTGTTGTCAATCAACAATGCTAGGTATGACAAGTGAGTATGACACCAAGAATTGACAAGCTAGCTCTCGTTCAAATACGATCTGTCCCTGCTGGCATTATTATCCAAACCTTCTTCTCCTTCTCTTGATGTAGAAAAAAATCCCCTTTATTTGAGGGTAATACAGAATTAGCACTATCTTATCCAATGGGATACTTTTGAGTTCATCCTTTAGCTGACTTATCAGAGATCGAGAGAATTGCCATAAAGTGGAGTACTTCCTCTCTGGTGTATAGATCCTTACCATTTCTTTTCAACTATGCTTAAGGAGCCTGGCCTGTCTTACTTTCCTGCTAAACGATACGATGAAGGCTTGATAGTTCAAGTAGTAAAGGGGTAGTCAAGCTGTGGCAAGAGGAGAAAAGCGGCCTTCGCAAACAAACAGTTCGGACAACCCAAGTAATCCCCCATAACATCAATCAGTACCGCAAAAGGCTCAAAATATGACTAAGTCTCCAGCAGCTGCGGAGCGGGGGATAAAGGAACATCAGGATTACAACATTGCACAGGATCAATCAGAATGCGGGAGCGCAGAGCCTTTAAGAGATAGGGGGTGCGGGAAAAGCAGCTACAGATACAGGACAAAAGAAGGAGTGGCGCACTTAAAGAGTAAAAAACTCCATCGTAGCGCAAAAGAGCATCCCGCAGAAAGAGGATCCCGCGGAAAGTTTCCACTTTTCTGTCCAGCTGAAAAATGGAATGGAATAGTCTAAGATGCTTAATAGCTCCAACAAGCGTGAAAGCCCTTGCTTCTTGCTTTCGAGCCCAAGCCTACGTTTGCTTAGTAAGGTTGCTTCTTTTTATATCTCCTCAAAAAAATAAAGGCGAAAGGTTGCTTGCTTTACTTTGAGAAAGAAGTAGAAAGAAGGTATTATATAATATAAAAAAGTAAAGGCGCGGTAGCGCTTTTTTCAATAAGGGGCGGAGCTTGAAGAAGCGAGCCTATCAGAGAAAAAAGTGCTAGTTGTAGCGCGCTAGCGCGCATTTGACTAAAAACATGGAAAGTCAAGGCTCTGGGCAACGAGTGGGAGGGAGCCTTGACTTGAAGCATTGTACAAGTGCTTAAGGCTCCTTCGGGCCATGGCCACAACTATCATATAAGGCAAATTCAATCCCTTAATTCTTTGATCCCAATTCAATTGTTGTTTGATGTAATAATAGAGGTGTCAGGCTCAGACTCTGAGAAAGATGACATGCGGCTAGTCCCAACTCTTAGTCTCGTAGTCTTGAAAATCAGCCGTACTTCCTTTGGCTGGCCTTTCGATCCCCTCGTTCACAAAGGGGCGCAACTGAAGCTCATCTAACGATGTGATAGTGGCTGTTCGCTCCTCTTTCTCTTCCTCTTTTTCTGCTAGGATTTTGTCCTGATAGCGCCGTGCTTGTTCAAGAAAGAGAGAGTCCCTTTGACGGAGAGAAAGACTCCGGGGATAGATAGTCAATGGCCTATGAGGAAGACATCTCCTCTGTTTTTGCTCTTCTTTTTGGCATTTGGGCTTTTTGACTGTCCAACTCAATATCTTAAAATATAAGTCATCTTTCTTCAAAGGCCGTTGACTCTGCTTCCTTGATTGAATAATCGAAGGTGAATCAATCAGACAGGACGGGCGTGTGATAACAACACTTGCTTTCGTGATGGAATTCCCCTTGGCGTCACTCACCTCTTTTTCCCTTGCTTTGCTCCCGTTTACCACAATGGCTGTCTCGCTGTCTACTGGAGCTCGGATCCGACTCAAAGTGGATTCGTGTGTATGCGCCCTGCCCAGAGCTAGCCTGAAAGACCTACTAGAGTTTCCTTATGTTGATTGATCCCCCCGGGTTCCTGTCTCTGGTTTCTCGATCCCGGTTCCTGTTCTCCGGTTTCTCGATCCAGTTCCTCCCTTCGGCCGTGGAGTAGATAACTCTTAGTTTAGGGAACAGCGTTTTTTCTTCGCCCGTTTCCTCCGCGCACCAACCCTTTTCCTCACTGGCCATGGCTCGTGTGCACAACCCCATGTTCCTGGTTTTTTTATTGTTTTCCTCACTCGTTTCCCTGGTTGTTCTAACTCCCCGGTTTCAGCGTGTGGTTTGGGTTCTCGGGTATAAATATCTTCTTTGTCTTTTTCTGGGTTAGTTGTGCTAGTTATTTTTCCCTTCGGTCTAGTTGCTCTTGTTCCTACCCCGTTCTTAGTAGTTAGTATTGATAGGGATTATCCCTACGGTTTAGTTGCTCTTGTTCCTACCTTCTTATTAGTGGTTAGTCTTTGTAGCTCTTATTCCTACGGTAAAGTAGCTATTGTTCCTATTTTTAGTAGTTCTTTTTCTTCTCTAGTCTAGTAAATCGCTGAGTTCAGTTCATTTTCGCTGTGTAACCCAGTAGACATGGTTCTTGTATTTTCTTTATGACTTTCCCGTATTGTATTACCTGGGTGCACTGTGTTATTCTCTTTTCTTCAAGCGAAAGCTTGTATTTTCATAGAGTAAGTTTAGTAATCACTCTCTAGTAAAGGCACTCGATTAGCTGGCAAAAGCGCTCTTCTTTCCATTTTTTTTGCCAGCAATGGGATCTCTCATAACTCTTAACATTTCTCGTTGTCGGGAACGATGCGGGTGGCATCTCGAGCTCGGGTCAACTACTCTTTTTCGTTTACGGTTTCGTATCTCAACAAGGGCATTCGATTGTTAGAATATGTCACTTGCCGATACTAGTTCCAGGGCAATAGGGTAAGCTCCTTGCGCTATGATGCTAAAGAGATGCCCCTGAGAATCATATCTCTTAATTGCAGACCATTCGGGGCATATTCCTTTCGACCATGGCATAGGGAGGGTATTAACTTTAAAGTAAATAGCCCATATTAAAGAATTAATGGTCAAGAACTAATTCGCCTTCATTCTTTCCCGGTAAAAGGCATCAATTCATGCTACTGATACTGAGTCAGGGAAAGACCTCCTCTCTTAATTCTTCCTGCGGCTAAGGCAGATCACGGGCACTCTCAATCCAATAATCAAAGTTCTAAAGCTCTTCGCCATACCTCTATCTCCAACAGACATTCATTAGGGCAAGGCGTACTGATTCGATCACTTCCTGTAAAGACTTTCCTGGCGGGTTTGCAGTTCTTATGAAAGACAGCCGGAAGAATTCAATCTCAAGCTCAAGACTTTAGAAGGGGGAAGGTAGCAGGTCTGTTGGTAAGCCCTTTCAGTCGAGCTAGGCATAACACTTTAACCACTCTTAGGCAACCTCCTAGCCGAGTTCCAGAAAGCACCTAGCTGTCGAGCTAGTTTTTGTCAACTGAACTTTACTTAAGACGAAGGAACCGAGTGCCAAAAAAACCGGTTTCGTTTCAAACTACTAGTAATTAAGACTAAAAGTAAGGAAGTCCTTTTCTTGACTTGGCCTGCGTTCATTATACCTACCCCCTTTTTAAAGAACTTTATTTCAATCTCAACAAAGAAATGAAAGCATAACTCTTGTTGTCCTCTTACTTACTAAATTGTGGAGGTCTCTCAGGTGTCTGATCCGATCAGTCTCGTGATGAAGATAATTCCGATCTTCCACTAAGAAAGGTCTCGTCACGACAACTCAATTTGTCCGGTAAACTACTAGTGGCTCCCCATGGTTTAGTAAAAGGGAGGGGAGATTTGCTCCTCATCCGGGGGTTCATTTCATTCATTATGAACTCAAAAGTGAAGGTCTTAAAAACTTCATAGAATTCATGATCGGCCATTCCATTTGTGCTTTCAGCAAGTAGGCGACGCGAATCTATTTCTATGCTTCAATCGGATACCAATTGCTTGGATGCGTTCGAAGCCTCGAGATGACTTGCAGAAAAAAAAAAAGCTTACGTTCCGTCCTTGCATAATCCATATTGAACTAGGCATGGGTGATCAGGCCATGCGTAGTTAAATTATAAACATGCAAACAACGAAATTAATTCTCTAAAGTTTAGACCCTTAAATGATTTTCCGAAAAGTCTTGGTTATAGTTTGGTTTCGAAAACTTTTGAAAATTTTTAAAACCGTTTTTCTCTATAACCTGTGCTCTGATACCAAGTCTGTCACACCCCGCTAAAGCGGAAACACGGAATGTGAAGAGCTGGAAAATCTTTACACATGTCATATAAAACATAACGGTAATTAAGTCATTAATTAAAAGTAAAAGTGTTTACAATCCATTCAAACTACCAAGACACGATAATTTAGTACACTGATACAATTAAAAAGTTTCATTAAAAATTCCCAAAACAAATGGCCAAGTCTTTTCCCAAAGAGGTTCTCACGTGACCGCCTCGACCCGTCCATGCCATGCACATCATGCTTTCACTAATTTCCTGAAACATAAGATAAAGTGTCAACTACGAAAGTAGTGAGTGAGTTACAGTTTAAATAGTCGACCAAAAAAAATGTAAGTAAAGTATATAAAAGTAGAAATTTACAAGAATGAGATTAGCGGAGAAAAGTCGCTTAGTTTATATATACTTTAAAGTCCAAGTAATGGGCGGACTGGTGCCCTAAGTTTGTAAAGACCAAATATAGTTAAATTTAGTCAAACAGTAGAAGCGTATATCAATCGCTAAAAAGTTATAAATTTATGCGTAAGTAACTAATTAGATTTTCTTGTATCAACCTGTTGGCATCTATAACTTAAGTGTTCACACTAATCCGATTATCCAACCGTGAACGGCCCCAACTTCCCGCCTCTCAAACGGAAAGTTATTCAGAACTTAGTAATATGTACTTAGACTGCCATCTAAGCAAGGAACGGTTCTTTCCTAAGTATCGATACCCATAATTACTATACGGCTAAGTAGTTAATAGTGTGAAAGTCTAAGTCTAAAGTAGTCGGGAGCTAAGTAATTTCATTTTTAAAAGCGAGAGAGTCGTACGTCCATCACTTAAGATCGTGTTATAGTTCCATCAAGGGTTGGTACGTATACAAGCATCAATAATCAGTTTAGTCAAAAGAGAGCGATCAATAAGTCTAAGTAAAGTCAAATAATTTACGCATAAGAGTTCAAATAGTCGTTCAAATAAGTCCAAGTACGTCCAAAATAAGTCAAAATAAGTTTACGTACGATCCAAAAATCAATTAATTTATAAGTTCAGAAGTCAAAGTTTAATAAGTCAAAAGTCAAAGTTTAATAAGTCAAAAGTCAAAGTTCGATATATTGCAATTTGTTTCATAAAGTCTTTAAAATGCAATTAATCTTATGTTTCCCCCAAAATTTATGTAAAATATATAAAACAAGGGGTTGTAACTCACGGATTGCGAAGAGAACGAGAACTTGGAAACTCGGTCGGAATATGTAAGCCGGGAATCACGGATTGCCTATAATACCAAGGTAGTTTAATGAGTTGTTATATTATTATGTTCTTATATAATAACATAGATAAAACTTTATTAAACTTTAAGTGTCAAGGTTAAGTATAGTCAAAAATAGTCCGAAAAGGTAATTGTCACGTTTTTGTCCAAAAGTCCGATTTAACGTTTTTGATTATTATATTTTAAGGGCTTTTGCTCGCTGAAGTGATTTACAATTTCTAAGGAAATTTGGGAAGCGCTTCCGCGCCCAAATTTCATGCCCAAAAATTGTACCAGCACTTCCGCTCACAAATCACCTAAAACACAATATCATTTATATTATAGCTCATTATAGTTCAAATAGTCCAATATAAGTCACATTATACTTATTTTTATTTGTCTCAGTCCCACAATAAGGTTAGAACAAGTCCAGAACGTATATATAATTTTTAAACGGACAAAACGACGATTTTTGGGAGAACAGCAGCTCGGTGCTGCGCACCTAGCTGCGCACCTAGCTGCTGTCTTTTTCCCGTTTTGTGTTTTTCTTGCTAAAAACGTTTCGTGACTCAAGGATTTCGACATGCAACCGGTTAAAACTTATTAAAACGTCTTTTTAACAGTTTATAAAGCATATTTGGTTACAAATCCGTGGATCTAAAGGTTATTTATGTTAAAAACGTTTTTGACCATAAAAAGTCATAGATTTATGTAAAAATACATTTTCAACCGTTAGATCTTACATGCAATTGAATATTTGTATAAGAATAGTAAAAATAAAGGAATCTACCGAAGGAAAAGCTCGGATGATGAGTTTTTGGTCGGATTTATGCTCCAAAAATCCTTACAAGACTAGTCCTTTTTGATAAAAACGACACCCCCTTGCTACTCTTGATGAAAGGAACGATTTGTATGGACAAATGATGGATTTTTATGGTGAAATGTTTCTGGAAATCACTGAAATGGTGGATTTCTTGAGAGAAAATTGAGAGAGAAAAGAGGGTATGTGTGTGTGTTTTCAATTTGCCAAATGAAAAATGAAAAGAAAATTAGATGGAGTGTAGTAAATTCAACCTTGGGAGACTGAGAAATCAGTAATGGCAGTCCAAGCATCGATTTTGATTGGTTGGTTTGGGTGGTGGATGTGTAAAAACAAGGCAGGGACTAAAATTGTAATTATTTTTGACTTCTGGCGTGAGGTGCTGCGCACCTCATCACTAGGTGCTGCGCACCGGGTGATTTTTCAGCCTAAATCAGATTTTTCGTTTTTACGTTATTGCCTCGTTGGACCTTTTCGTTAATTAAAAGTTCTTCGGTATGATTTGTTATGAACTTAGGAAAGTTCAATAGGTGTTTTCTTGGTATTAGGACTTATAAATTTGATTCCGGAAGTTATTCCGACACTAGTTCCGACAAAGTATAGACCCAAAAGGTTCGAACTAGGATAAAGCGGACGCGATAAAAGAGTAACTAACGTTTCGAACCGATTTAACAATTGAACAAGTACCTGAATTTTGATGGTTGTCACAAGGATTACTTTCTTGAAAAGTCAATTTAATCCTTTATTTAAAACCAATTTAATCAAACAATCTTTTCTTTTAACAAATTTAACAAAATAATCCCTCTCCAAACACGATAATATTTTTGTTATAAAAAACTAGTTTAACCCTATTTATTTATCAATTTAATCAATTAATCAAAAAGTCTCCACCATTTAGCTAAAAAATCTCTATAAATTTATATTAGCCCTTTAATGTTTCAAAAAATTTGTGACAACCGTCAAATTCTAGGTGCAATTTATACTCTATGTCTCTCTTATTGCCTACCGTTACCTTTAACTGATCAATAACCGGAAACGCGTCAGTGTCGGAATCACACCCGAAATCAATTTATATAAGTCTTAATAACAAGAAAACACCTAATGAAGTTTCCTAAGTTCATAACAT
>CAJVGC010000210.1:201099-216368 GCA_910822075.1 Senecio squalidus
TGTTCTTCACCATTACATACGCGTACTTGTGATCCCGCCACTTATATGTTGTATGATTCAAAATAGAGCACGGGAAATCTAACATCAAATATAAACAAAAAAATAAATAAGTATCTTAATTAGAGAGTTATAAATTAACAAGTTTTTATATAGTAACTCAACTTTTAAGTTGTTCGAGTCAATTGTTTATCGGGTTCGGGTATGCACTCGACCCTCAAAAGTTGCATGTATGTTATGTTCGTTCGGCTTAAGGTTTTATCGAACTGATCGATCCCATATGTAATATGTAGGTTCATAATATATATTTTTAAGCATTTCAAACCAGAATTTAGTCTATGGGGATTTGAGATGATTTTGGTTATTAGAATATGGTTTTAGTATACATATGCAAGCTATTTAGACAAAACTTTAGTCAATGTATAATATCTTTGAGCTGAGTTGTCTACAACTTGAAGGCTCGCTAAGCATTCGAGCCAAGCTTGAGTTTTGCTAGAATAATCGAGACAATAGAGCTCGAGCTTGACTTGTTTCAACCTTAATTTTAGCCTTTTAGGCTTTGTTTTTTATTTCTGTTAGGTAGTCCATACAAATTATATGGACATAATATTCAAGTTATATAGCATGTTAAAATTGTTAGGGATGAAAAGAGAAAATTATAAACATAGTTTTTAAACAGATGGGGTTATTTTATATTCAAATTTCTTATAAATAAACGAGAACAAAACATATCATGAGGATGACATGCTAGTGAGCTTAGGTGAAGAAGAATGTTACGATCCAACTAAATTTGAATATGTGTATGTATTTGGATAAATCCATCTTCATTAAGATTTATAGTAACACGTTTTTTATGTCTTGAATAAGCTACTAAGTACTTTTTAAAAGGTGTGTAGGTGTTTGGATAAGCTTATTACTTTAAGATAATAGAATAAGCTAATAAGCACCACTAATAAACGAACCCAAACACCCCCCCGGTATGTGGATGAAATGAACAATGCTACTGCAGTACTACGCATAATGGTGACGTTGAACATGTAATTCGCCATGATTCACATGATGCATAAAATTAGATTGTAGGTGATTCACAATGTTGGACATATTGATGACAAGGGAGAAAACAAGGTTTCTAATGAAAACAACCACAACTCTGCTATTCATATGTGCAAGCACTCACGTTTAAAAGAGTTACCACAACCAAACGGGACTGAGAAAAACATTATGTCTTTTTAAATGGTATGGTTTATACATGCTTAATTTACTTAATTCACCATTTGATAAACTGTGACAGCCGTGAATTTTCCAAGGTATAATTCCCGTTATTATTCTTTTTATCATTTTAATTTCGTTTTTCGTTTTGACCCTATTCGTTATTTTAAGTATTTTGATTTGTATCGCATATTTATATTTAAATACGTTTCGTATTCGTATATTTTACTTTTGTCGGGTTAGTTTTATTATTTCTTCCGCGTAGAAACGTATTTAGACTTAAGTGCCTGGTAGAAATAAGTATACTCGTAAGTTAGTGAGGGATTATTATGCCTTAAATTATACGATTAAAATTTACGTTTATATAATTTTCAAATTAGCCCTCTAACTTAAATTCCATTACAAAGTTAGTCCTTTAACTGGACTTAACGACAAAACCTTTACAAAATCAGTCCTTTTAACAAAAAGCTGACTTATGAAAAGTCAAATGACTGCGTCGCACAGCCTCTTTGATTCGACGCAGTAAGTGTCAGATAGAGCCAAAATGGTTGGTCACTTTCACAAATCTTGAACCACTCCATTCCCAATCCCGAACCATGCCTCACTCCTCTGTATTTTTGGCTTCTTGCCCACCTAAAGGGGATCTTGACTTCCCTTTAGTCAACCTTTCTTTCTCTCTCAATTGTTTCAAACACACACACACACACACACACACACCCATTTGTTTCTCTCTCAAGAATTCTCTCAAACTCTCTCTACAAACTCCAAACAAATTCAATAAATTACACCACAAATCCGTCTATCGTTATCAAGGGATTCGCCACCAAGTCGGAGAATTTGTCTTGTGTTCATTCTCATTTCGTTTCCTTTCATTTTCGGTATGATTTTCTCACCATTTTGTCCTTACACGTTATTTTATCCATGAAATTTCTGTTAATCTTGGTTAGAAGACATAAACATATAATTATATAAAAGAAAACTCTAAATTATAACAAGTTTTTTATATAAAAACTATCATTTTCGTTATCTAAAACTATAATATGTAAAAAAACGTATTCTTACTCTTCTAAAACACTTAAATATATAAGAAAATAACTAAAATACATATTCTTGACATAAAGTATAAATATATAGCGTAAACATTGGCTAAAACACTCAAAACGTAAACTTGGTTGCTGTTTCGTAGACAGGTGCGACGCAACAAACTTTGTTGTGCCGCACCTACCCTAACGAAACAAGATCTGGCTCAACGTAACAAGCCAGCTGCGCCGCACCACATGCCAGTTGCGACGCAGCGGGCGCACATAAACTTATCCCTTGTTGTTTCACTACTTGTATACCGAAACAACCTCCGAAACATCTTAAAGAAACAAAAGTTGCGTAACAACCTTCAAGTTGCGCAACACCTATAGCGCAACACCCTTTTTACCGAAACAATATACCACCGAAACAAGTCACGTAACAAGAAATTAACCAAACAAACTTTTTGGAGAAACAAGCCACTGCGCCGCAGCTCATGATTGTTGCGACGCAGCGGGCTCATTTTCAGCGAAACAAAATATTAGCGTAACACTCTTATCACGCAATCCTTGTGGCGCAACACCCATCCAACGTAACAAGGACTTGCGTAACACCTATTTAACGTAACAAAGAGTTCCGTAACACTCCTCTTGCGTAACAACTTGCGAAACAAGAAAAGTGGCGAAACAAGGCTACTGCGTCGAACCCATTCCTTGCTGCGACGTAGCGTGGCCACATCTTGCCATTTTATTTGTTGTTAACACTTAAACTCTACACCCGGAAATCCTTAAGCGCATTCTTACATCAAGTATAATACAATTACTTAAATATATGTTTTGAACTTAAAACATAAACAATAATCTAAAGTATAACATTTATTAATACGGTTTTGATAAAAACATATAATCTTTCGATAAAACGTACATCTCTCCAATAATCGACCTTAATCTTAAACTCCTTTATAATTAAAGTATAATATTTTCGTTTGACACAAATTATGTATTATTATATCCAAAATACTACTTTTGAACGATATTATTAATACAACATATAACGTAAATCGTATAAGGCAAACCCTACGAAACTAGAGATACTTAGACTCATTTTTTGTATCTTATGCTAGGGCACTTAGGCGGTGGAGCATCGTTTGCTTGATTATCGTACCCGACTTGCTTTTGCTTAACTATGAGTTATACGTTGCCCTTTTACCGTTTTTTTATCTTTATTCGGGCATGTTAAGCGTAGTCAAACTTGTATAATTTATGTATCTTGATTAGGCTGGTAGATTATGTGCCTTTAGATTTAAGTGTCCCTTACTTATACGACCTTGGTGGTAGTATAAGTCCCTCAATGCAAACATGTTAACTCTTTATGAGCCATCGGTGCATATGAATAGATCTATAGGGGTTTTACAAACCCCCGTCGCTGTTATGAGATTCTGACCTGTGTGCGGTCCCTAGGGGTCGACGTTATGACCGGTTTACTTTCGAGAAATTTCTTTAGTTTGACACACTAGAGTAGAGGGTGGTTGCCTTTTTATGTAAAGTTCAGGTGCAAACAATATCTAGGGTATACATATATCTTAGTAGATTTCCTGATTCAAGATATGATACATTTGGTCTTTATTATTTTATTACTGATTTTATTGGGTCAAAACTTACTAAAATTTTATACTTACGTATTTTTATGAAAATGCGTATAACCCACCAACTATATGTTGACGTCTCTTTTTAACGCTTTTCGGGGATTTGAGGTTACTCTATTTGCAAGCTTTGCTTTTGTATGACTACGTGGATAATTTGAGCTTTGGAACTTAGTTACATTCGATTTGTATTAGTTCCCGTTTTATCCAAACTTTGTAGTCCCTTTTGTAATTTGATTCGGATTATTGTAAGCGTTGACTTTGTCTCAACCGGTAGAAAAGAAGTTAGAAAGAGGAATTGACCTCGAAACTATATGGCAGAAGGGGCATGTTCAACTTCAAAGACCGGTGTCGCATAATCAGACTGAATGAAAGTTAGAATAATCAAATTTTATTAATCTATTGAAGCTTGTATTGTTATCTTATATTTGATGTAACCTTTGAAATCTCTGATACCGTATTGAATGTACACCTCGGTTTCCGCCTGAGCGGGGTGTGACAAAAATTTGTATCAGAGCCAATGGTTATAGCGAACTAAGTGACTTTGCATGATTCACTTATACTATGACCTTAGGCTTGTTTTACCTATTTGATTTAATTATATGTGGTTTTATTTGGGCCTTATGTGTTTACTTGCTTTATGTGTTTTGTTTTATTATATTTTTGGCCCTAACGTTTTAGTCGCACGTTCTTATCTCTTTTCCGTTTACATTCGTAGAAGATGCCGCCTAAGAGGACTTCTGCACGACAAGCTGCTCGCTGTGGTCGCACCAATGCGAGAAGGAGTGGTCCTACTCCTAGAACTGCTACTCCGAAAGCTACTACGACTCCGGATATCAGTCAGTTGATCGCCTAGCAGATAGCTGCCGCCATGCCAAGTATTGTGGCACAACTCATAGAGACTCTACAACCAGGAAACGGTATTGGATCTGAGGAACCCGCGTTCGTTGGTGTTGGGTCATATGGTACTAAACCCGGACGTGATGGTTCCGACATAGAAGGTGCGATGCACATCGGCCCAGGTGGTCCACCGATTATCATTGAAGACCCACCTCGAGGGTGCTCATACAAGACCTTTTTGAAATGCAAGCCGATTGAATTCAAGGGTACATAAGATGTTGTGGCTACTCTGCAGTGTTTTGAAAAGCTGGAGTCTGTGTTCGATGTGTCAGATTGTGCGTATGAAGATCGGGTCAAGTACTCAACATATCTGTTTCAGGGCAAGGCCCTTACATGGTAGAACTCCATCGTCAAGACTCAGGGTCGTGCGAGAGCCAATTCAATGACGTGGGAGAACCTACGTGTGTTAATGAAGAAGGAATGCACTCCGACCCATATGAGGCAGAGGCTAGAGCAGGAACTGTGGAATCTAACGATGCAAGGTTCCGATATCCGAGGATACACCGATCGATTGTATGACTTGATGGTGTTGGTCCAAAGACTGGTGAGCACAGAGGAAGACAAAATTGCTCGCTATATTAATGGCTTACCTCAGACCATTAGGGACAACATCATATCTGCACGCCCTGGAACACTGCAAAGTGCGATTGAGATTGCAAGCTCGTTGACTGAGAGCTTAATTAAGGGTGGTATTCTTCAAAAGATTTTGGTTCGCAGGGACGCGAACAGGTTCAGCAAGAAGTTTGGATCCGACTCAAGGAAGCGAGGGCATGATCAGGATCACGGTCCCCAATCGATCTGGTCGTACGCTACTGCTAGTACTGGTGGTCCGGTTAAGCGGGCGCTCATACCGCATATACAACTTGTTGGGTATGCAACCGATGTAGGAAACTGGGTCACACTGAGAAGTTCTGCAAGATCGAACCCGGTTCCTCCTTTGAATGTGGAGAGAAGGGGCACTACCGCAACCGATGTCTGATGTGTAAAATCTAGTCTTAATTTAAACCTACTATTTCATGCAATTACACACTTCTAGGCAGTGTACCTATCCGTATATAATATAGTTTAAAAGCAAGTAAAGGTTCGTTCGCAGGGACTAATTTGTTTTAATATTTCGAATAAATAATACTGAGTATTTGTGGGGGTTTTTATCGTAACAATATTGCAAGTAATTAAGTAAAAGTGATGATTAATTAAAATCGAACGAAAGATTAATGGATTAAATCAAATAATGAGAAAATATACTTGTTTGACACTTCACCTATTTTCCGTTAACTTTACGAAATCGATTGTTTTCAAAACTTCTAAGATATAATAAAAGTCCTCCCGAATCTTTTACTAACTTTAATTATCTTTAATTACCCCGTTCCTCCCGAATACAGTAATAATTATCAATAACCAAGCAATAAACAACAAGTCCGTTTTTAGTGATTTAACCTTATAGAGTTTCCTCCCGAATAACTCCTCTAACTATCAAGTCCTTCCGAATCTTAATACTTAGACCTACTCACTTAAATTTAATTACCTAGTTGTTATTACTAAGTCCTCCTGAATCTTAATAATTTCAAATCAGTTATAGACCGACCGATTACTTCATATAACTTGTTAATCCTATCTAGATTCCTCCCGAATACCTAGAATATTGATTAGTCAAATTATATATAAACAACTTTGATAATATAGTAAAATTTAAGCAAATAAGGATCAACGGTTAAACACAAAAACATAAACAATCAAAAACGTTAATTAAACTTCAAATAGGATCCGTTATTCAAACAAGCATAATGAAAGTTTAGCTCCTCATAACTAGGTCTGAAAAAGCAAATAAAGTCATGGAAATAATACTGGAATAAAAGTCTAAAAGAGAAAAGAACAAACGAAGAATTCGACAACACGTGTCGTGACCGCCGTTAGCCGAAAATATGATCTTCCTAGCTTGAATCTTGCTTCTAAACGTAAATACCAGCTCCAGAGACTTAGAATAATGATGGGATGAATTTTCTGGATGTTTTAGGGTTGTATTTATAGGCAAAAACTAGATAGAATTCGTGTTTGAGTCGAATTACAAATCTATTAAAAGATGATGTTGTCCTTATCCTTATCTTTATCTTTATCTTTATCTTTATCTTTATCTTTATCCTTATCGTTATCTTTATCTTTATCCTTATCTTTATCTTTCATTTACTTGCATTTCTTCGTCCAAATGTCCACTTTCCGATCATATTCAACCTGTCACTTGAATAAAATACTTTTCACACAATTAAATGTAAAAATCCTATCCTATCCATCATGATTAAATACGAAAATGACCAAATATCGCATATAAATATCTATATAAATATGCGATATCAAATCCCCCCAAACTTGCCTTTTTGCTTGCCCTCAAGCAAAAACTGTTTTAATAGTAATTATCAAAGCCAAAAATTAACATAACCAAACACCTCACGATTTTTATGGGAAGTAAAATCACACAAAACTCTCAAACTAGTCTAAAAAGGGTGTGTAAAATATTTCTGTAGAATCGCTCAATTGCTCAGTCGTGGTGAATATTCTATCATAGGCTTGATAACGTATCAAATCTCCACCACTAGAGTCTAGGTACGACTAAACGGGGACTTTTATTCGGGTTATAATTTACAGGTAAAGACATGTGGATAGTATATAATGGAGTGTAAATGGGTTAAATAAAATATTACAAAACTTAGATTAAATCTGAACTAAATAAAATCTCTAACGAACTAGATTGCTCAATTTTTTCTTCAACTTATACTTTCTTCTCCGAATATACAAATTTCGTATATAATACACGACTCAAAATACACTATTTCTCTTAAACTATACAACTAATTTTTTTTTCGCTTTTCTGTTTTTCCGATTTTTTTTTTCTTTTTCACTTTTTTCTTTTTTTCAGCCTAGTACATGCCTTACAATATAATATTTCTCGTGGTAAGTACACATGCTCAAAAGGCTAACTTTATTTTTCTAACTTTCTTCCAAATACAAAATAATACAAAGGCAACAATAATATAACTTTTTTTTTATGCCTTAATATGCTCTAACTTCACTTCATATATAATAGCAATCAAAAAACTAAGTTCGGATCTAATCTAAAAAGAAACGAAAATAAGGCGAATGTACAAATTATATAATAGTGTTTAGAAACGAAACGGTTTAGGCGCAAAGTGGTTTAACTAGAGTTTCTAACACTAAAAATAAGTGTTACAAGGTTAGGCGGAAAATATATAAAAAGAAACGAAAAATGGCTAACAAATGGGTTAATCCTAATTTGCCCCTATCATTGTACCAAATCACACTAAGTTACCCTAATGTAATTGCTCATATGTGGTTTCGAAATGTATAACAATATCAAGTTCTAAAGTCATCCCCATCGGCATACTCAAAGAAATGAAAAAGTAGCATTAAAAATAAATGCTTTCAATAGGCTCAAAAGTCTCACTATTTTCTCGAGTGGGGTAAAAATGCGTCTGGTTATGCTTACAGTTTAAGGTAGTTACTGACTAGACACGTTATATTTTTATTTTTTTTTCTAATTTTTCAATTTTTTTTTTGGATTTTCTATTTTTTTTCTGACTAAAAAATGTACAAAAATAACACAATTCAACACGATGGATACTAAGCTAAGGGTCGAAAAATAAAATGTAAAATTTCCCGATAACCCCCCCAAACTTAAGTAACACATTGTCCCTAATGTGTTAACGACTCAAACCTAAGGGAAATTACAAAAATAAAATCTAAAAATAAAAATAAATACAAAATAAGAAAAGAAGAAAGTAGAACCCGGTCGTAGATATCGAAAAATCTTCGGTGAAAAGTTGTGCTGAACTGAATGCCAGTCCCAAAACCGGTTGCCGAACTTACTTCAAATCTATAAAAAAAAAAAAAAAAAAAACTAAAAGAGAAAAACTAAAAACAAATATTAAAAACAAAAAAATAAAAAAATAAAAATAAAAATTACAAATTACGACGGAATAAAAATAATAGTAAAAATAGTAGACTATTTTTAAAGTCTAATAGAGGAAAATGGTAAACAATAACTTTACAAATTTTTTTTTTTTTCCGTTTTTATAATTTTTTTTGGTTTTTTCGTTGGTTTTCTTGGTACCTAAAAACTGAAACTGCAAAAGAAAATGTTAAAAACACCGAATACTAAATAAGAAATAAAGATAAAAGAAAATGGAAAAATTTAACTACGAAAAAGGGAAAATAAAACCCGGGTTGCCTCCCGAGAAGCGCTAATTTTTTCGATCGAGTCGTTAGCTTGACTCGATATGCCTCGACTTATGCCTTCATGTAAAGGTCGAGATTTCTCTCGTCTTTCTTTACCACGTGCTTTCCATCATCCACGAATTGCTCACTCGACTCATATCCGTCATGGTCGCCAAAAGTCAACGCTTCCTCCATGACATCGAACATCTTGGTTCGCTTCACCCAAGCGTCATGCCACTCTCGAGCCTCAGTAATCAGTAATAAAACATCTCCAATTTCCCAAACATCGTCACATTTGCTTTTACTGAATTTCGTCTTCTTAAATTCTTCCCATGCGGTGTCATCTCCGATATCCTCAAATTCCTGCAAAATACTCTCCTTTTCTCGACAAGTAAAAGAAAATAAATCAAAAGGGTCGTGAGAAATATCGTGACAATTTTCCCCCAAACTTGAGTTTGACTTCTCGAGCTCTTCCTTAAATGGAATCCTTTCCTCCAACAACGTTGCACCCGGATTATTCATTAAGTATTCAATTTCTAATAAGTCTAAATCCGGGTCGGATTTTTTAAATGTCATGCTCGTAGAATTTTTCTCAAATTTCTCCAGCTCCATTTTCAAGATGGGATCAAAATCCTCGAGCTCCTGATCTTCCTCCTCTTCAACAGCAATTTGTCCTCCAAGCATTTCCTGTACATCTAGGTCAAACATTTCATCAAAAACATCAATACGAAAACAAGTTTCATCAGTGGAGTATGAATGTTTTGGAGCTTTATCAACAGAAAATGAAATTCGTTCATCCCCAACCCCCAAAGAAATCTCCCTGTCCTTTACACGAATTATTGCGTCCGCAGTGTTTAAAAATGGTCGACCTAAAATAAGTGGCACAGTGACATCTTCATCCATTTCTAGAATCACAAAGTCAACAGGGAAAGTGAATTTTCCTACTTTTACTAGCATGTTTTCAGCAATTCTTAACGGATATTGAAATGATCGGTCGGCTAGTCGGATACTCATTTTGGTAGGTTTTAAATCTCCCGAAGCAAGTTTATCATATAATGAATGTGGCATTAAATTTATGCTAGCTCCTAAATCGGCCAATGCATTACAACTATAGGTATCACTAAAATTACAAGAAATCAGAAAACTCCCTGGGTCGTCCAATTTTGGTGGTATCGAGTTTTTCACCAAAGCTGAACATTCTGCGTTCAAGAAGGCGGCTTGCTCCTCCGATGGCTTTCCCTTGTTCGTGACCAGCTCCTTAATGAATTTAGCGTAGTTTGGCATCCCTGCAATCAAATCAACAAGAGGAACGTTAATATTAACCGATTTAATCATGTCACAAAATTTACCGTACTGCTCCCGCATTCTTGCTTTTCGTAATCTTTGAGGATATGGAACATGTGGCTGGTAAGCTTTGATTGGAACTTCCTCCACTGGTTCAGGTGTTTTAGTCTTTGATTGAACTGGTGGTGCCTCGTCCTCATCGTCCTCGATCTCGAAATCATCCACAACTGGTTCTGTAGTGGAAGGTGGCGTCCTGGCTGGCAGTTTCTCTCCTGTTTCGTTTTGATCTTTTCCGTAAGCATGTCCTGAGCGTGTGGTAATTGCGTTCACGTGCTCGTCTCTGTGTTTTTGGCAGGGTGGCATTCCGTCTCGTGGTCCTTCGGTTCTTCCAGGATGTTGATATTTTGGTGTTTGATTGGTGGAACTATTTCCCCGATTCTGTTGTCGTGGATTTGGTTGAGTATTGCTTGGTATTTGGCCCGGTTGCCGATTTGAGTTCCGCTCGTTCACCCTATCGAACCGTCTCTCTAAGTCTTGATGTGCTGCCTGCTGATTTCTCTGTCCTTGCTCGATTTGATCAGTTAAAACTTTAAATTGTTTATGGACATCGTCATTTGTTGATTTTTGGGTGTGAATGAACGATTTCAATAGATCTTTTATGTTGGAATCTTCATCTTCGTTCTTCGGTGGATCGCATCTTTGTCGTGATGGGGAGCGTGTGTTATTCCTTTGCCATCCGTTGTCTCGATTGTCACCCCGGTTGTAATTACCTCCGCGGTTTTGCCAATTTGACCCCCGATTAGGATAACCATACTGTACGTAGTTGGCATCCTCCACTTGATTACACTCACTAGCATAGTGAGGTCCCCCGCATCCTTCACATCCATTCTTCACCAAGCGTATGTCCTTCTCCATCCGTCCCATGCGCTTATCAATTCTGTCCGCTAAGGTCTTGACCTCTTGAACTACCGAGTATGTTTCATGGCTACTCTCAGCTTGAGCAACTTGTCCTCTGTGTTTTTTGCCTCGACCATCATCTCGATAATCCCTGGATAGGCTTATGACCAGCTTGTCTTCCATTAAGTTGTATGCCTCGTTGGTGGTTTTGTACATGAAATCTCCTCCTCCAGCTAGATCCAACTCGTTTTGAGACTCCTTGGTTAATCCGTAAAAGAAAATTTCAATGATGTTTTCCTTGCCCAATCCGTGACCATAGCAACTTCTTAGTAACTCGTTAAGTCTAGCCCATGCTTCAGTGGAAGTCTCTCCATCTTCCTGTCGGAATCCTCTGATGTCTCGGAGTAATTTCCTACCCAAGGCGGGTGGGAAAAATCTTTTGATAAAAGTCTCGCGCATTTGCGTCCATGTGGTTATTGAATTTTCATTAAGCTCCTCGAACCAAACCTTCGCATCTCCGGTGAGAGACGAAGGGAACAACCTCAGCTTGACACTTTCGCTATTTCCTGCTCCATATTTGAACATCTCACATAGCTCGTTGAATTTGGCTATGTGTTTATGCGGATCTGAATTGTATCTCCCATCGAAAGTGTTGTCTTGGATCATCTTGAGATGATGACCCTTGACAACGAAATCGTCACCCAAGTCCGGGGTGGTAATAGCTGAACCTCTAGTAGCTTGTACTGCAACGGCTGCAGCCCGTCGGTGCATCGTCATGTCCAATGGATCCATAGCCGGTTGTGGTTCCGCTTTGTTTTCACAAACTAACTCTTCGACTTCGGATTTTGTAGCGCTTCCTCCTCCTTCTGAAGATGTGATATCTTCAAACTTCACTGGTGAGAGCGGTCCAAAACCTGGTGGTGTCTGAATCAATATGTTTCCTTTCTTCTTGCCTCGCTTCTTTGAGACTCCTGGATTGGATTTTGGACTCGCGAGTGGTAATCCCGAAGCCCTCGTGTTCATCCACTACCTGAATACCTACAAAGACAGAAACAAGAAAACCGTAAAACGCACCGGTGTAATAACAATTAAAAGTAACTTCCAAGTAAATTAATACTTAAAAGGATCGTATCACAAATTCGAAACAAAAAACGAAAAATCAGTCCCCGGCAGCGGCGCCAAAAACTTGATGTGTAAAATCTAGTCTTAATTTAAACCTACTATTTCACGCAATTACACACTTCTAGGCAGTGGACCTATCCGTATATAATATTTCGAATAAATAATACTGAGTATTTGTGGGGGTTTTTATCGTAACAATATTGCAAGTAATTAAGTAAAAGTGATGATTAATTAAAATCGAACGAAAGATTAATGGATTAAATCAAATAATGAGAAAATATACTTGTTTGACAGTTCACCTATTTTCCGTTAACTTTACGAAATCGATTGTTTTCAAAACTTCTAAGATATAATAAAAGTCCTCCCGAATCTTTTAGTAACTTTAATTATCTTTAATTACCCCGTTCCTCCCGAATACAGTATAATTATCAATAACCAAGCAATAAACAACAAGTCCGTTTTTAGTGATTTAACCTTATAGAGTTTCCTCCCGAATAACTCCTCTAACTATCAAGTCCTTCCGAATCTTAATACTTAGACCTACTCACTTAAATTTAATTACCTAGTTGTTATTACTAAGTCCTCCCGAATCTTAATAATTTCAAATCAGTTATAGACCGACCGATTACTTCATATAACTTGTTAATCCTATCTAGATTCCTCCCGAATACCTAGAATATTGATTAGTCAAATTATATATAAACAACTTTGATAATATAGTAAAATTTAAGCAAATAAGGATCAACGGTTAAACACAAAAACATAAACAATCAAAAACGTTAATTAAACTTCAAATAGGATCCGTTATTCAAACAAGCATAATGAAAGTTTAGCTCCTCATAACTAGGTCTGAAAATGCAAATAAAGTCATGGAAATAATACTGGAATAAAAGTCTAAAAGAGAAAAGAACAAACGAAGAATTCGACAACACGTGTCGTGACCGCCGTTAGCCGAAAATATGATCTTCCTAGCTTGAATCTTGCTTCTAAACGTAAATACCAGCTCCAGAGACTTAGAATAATAATGGGATGAATTTTCTGGATGTTTTAGGGTTGTATTTATATGCAAAAACTAGATAGAATTCGTGTTTGAGTCGAATTACAAATCTATTAAAAGATGATGTTGTCCTTATCCTTATCTTTATCTTTATCTTTATCTTTATCTTTATCTTTATCTTTATCCTTATCCTTATCTTTATCTTTATCCTTATCTTTATCTTTCATTTACTTGCATTTCTTCGTCCAAATGTCCACTTTCCGATCATATTCAACCTGTCACTTGAATAAAATACTTTTCACACAATTAAATGTAAAAATCATATCCTATCCATCATGATTAAATACGAAAATCACCAAATATCGCATATAAATATCTACATAAATATGCGATATCAATGTCCCAAACTGATTACTTCTGCTCCTTCTGCTTCTGGTTATGGTGGTGATTATGCGAGAGGCAGAGTGTTTTCTCTAGGATCTTCAGAGGATCGAAAAGATCCCACCGTTGTAACTGTTACATTTCTTCTAGATAACTATCCCACTTTTGTCTTGTTCGACTCTAGTGACGATAGGAGTTTCATTTCTAGCGAATTTCGACCTTTAGTAGCCTATGAACCTAGTGCTTTAGAACCTGCTTATGAGGTAGAAATAGATGATGGTAGATGTGCCCATGTTAGTGAAGTTCTTCTTGGTGTTTCCCTTATATTAGACTATGTTCCTTCTCCACAGATCTCATTCCAATGAAACTTGGTAGCTTCGACGCCGTCGTCGGTATGGATTGGCTAGCCGCTCATCGTGCAGAGACTGTTTGCTACGAGAAGATCATCCGCTTTCCGAGACCGAATAGTGAGACGTTTATTATTCATGGAGACAAGGCTAGGAAACTCCTCAAGATCATTTCGAGTATGAAGGTACGTGAATACATCCATCATGGTTGTTCTTGTTATCTTGTCCACTTAGTAAAGAAGGATTTTGCGATAAAAGTTGAAGACGTTCCGATCGTTCACGAGTATGCTGATATATTTCCAGAAGATCTACCTGGACTTCCTCCCCCGAGACAGATTGACTTTCGCATAGATCTCATTCCTGGAGCAGCGCCTGTTGCAAAATCTCCTTACCATTTAGCTCCTTCTGAAATGATCGAACTATCTCGTCAGATTTAGGATTTGGTGGACAAGGGCTTCATTCGTCCTAGTTTCTGTCCATGGGGTGCTCCGGTTCTCTTTGTTAAGAAGAAGGATGGCCCCTTACCCCGCCCTATCTACGGGATTATAACTGATCTTAGTAATATGTACTTAAACTGCCGCCTAAGTAAGGAACGGTTCTTTCCTAAGTATCGATACCCTTAATTACTAACGGCTTAATAAGCTAATTGTGTGCAATGATCTAAAACTGGGCGCGAATGCAATTTTTGTTTAAAATGATAGTAGGCACTTATGAAGACGTTATATTCTCATCAAGGGTTGGAAGTTATACAAACAATCCTAAGTTCGATCGAGTGCCGAGCGGGGCAAACAATCCTAAGTTTGATCGAGTGCCGAGCGGGGCAAACAATCCTAAGTTTGATCGAGTGCCGAGGGGGGGAAACAATCCTAAGTTCAATCGAGTACCGAGCGGGGCAATGTAAAAAGAAAGTATACGCATTTTAGTTCATAAAACGTTCATAAGTTCGCAAGCTCATAAAATGGGTCAAAAGTTCACAAGTTCACAAATTAGTTCATAAGTTCATAAAATAGTTCATTCTCATGCTTCCCCCCAAAATAATACAAAAACGGAAAAAAGAGTGGGGATGTAACTCACGGATTGCGTAGAGTAAGCTTGTGCGGAAAAGAATCGAACGAGTCGGACTCAAGGAAAGCCTAAAAATAAACCAAGTCTCCGATAAGTATTATAATTTATGTTAAATTTTCTTTTAACATTTTAAAAGTTCAACTCTATTGCTTAACTTTTGTCCCAAATTTTTATTACCAAA
>CAJVGC010000211.1:0-33014 GCA_910822075.1 Senecio squalidus
TTGTCCAGACATTGTTTCTGATGAATTCACCGAGCTCCTCTTGCATGCCCTCAACCCAGTCTTCATCTAACAGAGATTGTTCAACAGTCTTGGGTTCCATCAGACTCAAAAAGTTTGTATAAAAGCAGAAGTTTGCTGTAGCAGTCTTTCTTCTTGTTTTGACACCTTCAGTTAAAGAGCCAATAACAGATGAGATTGGATGGCCCCTTACAGTCTTGATGTTCCCTGAAACATGTTCAGTAGCTTCTTCTTCTTCAGTCTGAACGAGATCAGTCTGAGTAGGTTGAGGCTGAGCTTGGGCAGACTGAGGTGTCTCAGTCTGAGTATCACCAGTTTCAATTGACTCTAATGTTTCTGATTCTGAAGCTCTCTGAGATGATGGTTCATCAGCTTCACTTTCTGATGCTTGATCTTGAGAACTGGTTCTGGCAGACTGATCTTCATGCTGAGTTTCAGATTCAGAGGAATTTAGGAGCAGTTCGTCACAGAGTTGATTGATTATTGAGATATCAATCTGAGAGGATGAGTCATCTTTGTCAGACTGAGTAGTGTCATCAAAGGTGACATTGATGCTCTCTTCAACAACTTTTCTTCGTTCATTGTACACTCTGAATGCCTTAGCAACACTTGAGTAGCCAACAAATAATCCTTCATCAGCCTTGGGTGACATTTTACACAACATGTCCCTTTGATTAAGAATATAGCATCTACTTCCAAAGACATGGAAATAATGGATTGAGGGAACTTTGTTGTGATATAATTCATATGCTGTCTTGCCATGACGTTTCACAATGATTGATCTGTTCTGTGTGAAACAGGCAGTATTGACAGCTTCAGCCCAGCATTTTATCTCCATCTTTCCATAACATAGCATTGTTCTTGCAGCTTCAATTAGAGTCCTGTTTCTTCTTTCTGCTACTCCATTTTGTTGAGGAGTTCGAACTGAGGCAAAGTTTTGTACTATGCCAAACTGATCACAAAAATCAATCAAGACTGAGTTTTTGAACTCAGTTCCATGATCGCTTCGCATTTGACGAACAAGAGCATTTTTCTGGCGCTGTTCCCGTTTGATCAGACTGATAATCTCTTCTGCAGCATCACTTTTGGCTTTTAAGAATATGACCCAAGTAAATCGAGTAAATTCATCAACAATTACCAATGTGTACTTCTTTCCTCCTTTGCTTTCAATTCCAATTGGTCCAAAGAGATCCATGTGTAGCATGAATAGGGGTTCATCAATGGAGTGTAGCATTTTGGATGGAAATTGAGACTTCGTTTGCTTTCCAAGAACACAAGCTGAGCAAACTTTGTCTTTGGTGTAAGTCAATTCTGGCAGCCCTCTGACCAACTTGCTTTTGGATAAGGCATTAATGTTCTTGAAGTTTAAGTGAGATAACCTTCGATGCCATAACCAATTCAATTCCTCCTTTGTTTCTGTGAACAGACATGTCTCAGCTTCATCATTTGCTGTACTCAGATCCAGGCAGAACACATCTCTTTCTCTCTTGGCTAGCAGCAATGGTTTGCCTTTGGCACTATAGATTATGCCAGCTTGTTTCCTGAATCTGACTTCATGATCTTCATCAGTAATTTGACTTACACTGAGTAGATTATGTTGCAATCCTTCCACATATGCAACTCTCTTGAATGTAACAGCTCCAGCATGAATCTTTCCATATCCCCTAGTCATTGATACTCCATTGTCACCATATCTTACTTGAGGTCCATCTTCTTCCTTATAGTCCTGTAGAAAGGACTTCATTCCTGTCATGTGCCTTGATGCTCCACTATCTAAATACCATTTTGTAGAATCCTGCACATGAAAAAGGAAGAAATTAGTTCCTTTTGGGTACCCACTTTAGAGTGGATCCATGAACTGAGGTAGGTTTAGGTGTAGATTCAATCTTGCAGTCAGTTTTGGGATTTGTATAATTCCATTTGTTGATCTCATTCATGCAATTAACAGAATAGTGGCCTATGACACCACAATACTTGCAAGGAATATTTTTAAGACTGACTCTAGATGGGACTGACTTAATTTTGGGAGATTGTACATAAGGAGTCTTTGGTGGAGAGGTGTTTCTTGAGGATGAATCTGATTTTGATGAGACAGATCTGGATTTCGATGACCTTGACTGATGTGAAGATGACCAATGTTTTGATGAAACTGACTTTTGAGCATAAGGGTTTTTAAGTCTGGACCTAGTCAACAGTTTACAAAACACAGCTTCATGCCCTTTTTCACCACAGTTATAGCAATTTCTCTTAGGAGGAGATTTGGACCTTGCTTGATTTGGTGATTTATCCCTGACTAGAGTTTTTACAATGTTGGTCAGTTCCAGTAATTGGTTTCCTAATTTATCAATTGTTTTTGATTCAGACCTTTTGTTGTAGCCTTTGGAACTGACTGGAGCCTGACCTTTTGGTTTGCTCACAACTTTGGGAGAAACTTTATTCAAGGGAGTCAATTTCTGAATATCAGTCTCAGATAAAACAACACAGTCAGATTTAGAAGAAGATGAAGGCAAAAGATCATTTTTATTCAAAACTTGAGCAATTACAGGTTTAACAAATGCATTTGACATCATTATTTTATCTCCTTTCACATAAGTGAAAGTATTTGGAAGAATTTCTGGTTTAAAAATGTTTTTTTCTCTTTCAGCCTTTTCAGCTTCTTCTTCCTCTTCTGTCATGTATTTCTTCAAACTAAACCCTTCACCCAACACTGCTTGCACTTGTTTGGGTACCTGTCTGCTCAAACAATCTTCATTTTTTAAAGATGAAATACACCAAGATTTACAAATTCTTTTATAGTGCTCAGTTTCTTCTCTAAACTTGTGATTTTCTTTTGCAAGATCATTATAAGCTTCAGTCTGAGCATTTAAAAGAACTTTGTAGCTTTCTAATTCCATAATTTTATCATCTTTAATTTTTAAATTGTTTTCAAGATCTTTGAGTTTATGTTTGAGTTCAGTCTGTTCTTCTAAAGTGGTGGTCAAGTCTATATAAATGTACTCAAATATTTGGAGTTTTTGTTCATTTGTATAAGAATTGAAATTATGTACCTTGTAGAGTTTTGACTTGTTCCAGTCTGAGTTGCAGCTCATTCTTTCTGCTTCTTTTAGATCCTTTTCGAACTGAGAAGCAGATTTCTCAGCTTCAGTTACTTCTTCCACCAACGCCATCAGACATTTGTCTTCTACTTCCTCTTCATCAGATGATAGCTCCTCATCTAACCATTCTTCAGCAAAGAAGGCTTTCTGTTCAGCTTGAGGTTTTTGAGAATTTGAACTATGGCCTTTCTTATATTTAAGATACTTGTTTCTGTATCTTTGAGCTCTTTCAGCAACTTCATCCATATGCTCAGTCTGAGCATTCTTCACTTTACAATCAGCAGCCATGTGACCATATTCGTTGCATTTGAAGCATTTTACCTTTTTCAGATCAAAAGGTTTCTTTCCCTTGTACCCTGTCTTCTGTTCAAGTTTCATGGTCAACAGGGCAAGCTGACTTTTCAGTTTCTTCACTTCTGATTCATCGCCAGACTCTGAATCTGAGTGTGACTCAGACTCAGATGAGTCAGCTTTAGAATAAATTTCTTTATTCCTCTTGCTAGTTGCAACTAATGCAGCTTCTGGATCTCTTGCAGTTCGCCTATGATTGATCTTCTTTCTTTCTTGAGATTCCTCAAAATTCAACAATAAGCCAAATAGTCCTGGCAGCTTGTAGGTGGACAGTTTCTCACTTACTACAAGAGATGTAATAACAGACTCAAATTTGTTAGGTAGAATGTCAACAAATTTCTTACAGATTTCATCATCTTCTTTTGTCACTCCCAGAGCTGACATATCATTTAACATGATTTGAAATCTTGTGTGAACATCAGCCAAAGTCTCCTTTTCTTTCATGTAAAAGTTTTCATAATTTCTTATGAGACTGTTCAGCCGTTGTTCTTTCACTACTGGGACTCCTTCATAAGACACAATTAATGTATCCCAGAGTTCTTTAGCAGTTTTACAGCCAGCAATTTTTGAAAATATTTGTTCAGATACTGCATTTCCTAAAATGCTTCTGGCTTTGGGATCAAGGTTATACAGCAGCTTGTCTTGATCTGTCCATTGAGCTTTGGTGGTTTGAACCCATCTGGCACGTTGGACAACTTTATCACCTTCTTTGACTTCATCAATGATCTTGTCTGGAATTATGGGTCCTTCAGTTATGATTCTTATCATTTCTTCATGGATTCCTGATAAATGCCACTCAGCTTTAAGCTTCCAATGGGCAAAGTTATGACCATTGAATACAGGAATTCCTTTTCCAGCCATTGTAGTTATATTAGAAGATGATGACATTGTTTTGAGATTCTAAGTATTGATCGTTTAAGATTAATAATTTTATTAAAATGTAAATCTTATTTGTTCTGATACCAGTTGTTAGGTCTCACTAAGATCTCAAACAATGGCAAATCAATCACAAACAAGTATTTAAACGTTAATTATTATTTATCGATTGATTACTCAGTTTCAGTAATTATTATAGCGGAATTATAATAAAGAAACAATGAAAATAACACACAGTTATATTTCGGTAAAAAAAGTGTTTCGCTTACAAAACTCAAACTCACTATTTATACACAATCACAGTGAGTTTGATAAGGATCAATCTAAGAAGATCTTTTAAACACATAAAAGATATTGACTAACTAGACTGCCTTAAATCACGCCTGACTTCTCTCATGAGTCTGAGTTAGTCAGACTTAGTCACTCAGACTCAAGTCACTCAGACTGAGTTACTCAGACTCATGTCACTCAGACTGAGACTTTGATTAACAGATTTATTAATCTTGGGATAGATCATTGTTTTTCCCAACAGCTTATTCTGGCGAACACCATTCCTGTTCGTCCCTACCCCACCGAGGTGCTAATCCTGGCTGGCGTGATCCGGAACTGGATTCCTATTAACCAGAAGCCTTCCATTGCTATTGGGAGCCGGAGTAAGTTTTTCTTTCTCTTTTTTTTTTTTTTTTTTTTTGCTCATGTGTGTTGTTTTCTTTTCGTTAGCCTTGACGCTGCTGGAGTACCTGAAGCTTGCGAGTGTAGATGGTGTTCACTTCCCTCGGGTTGTGCTGGAGGTTGAGGAGAAAGGGATAGTCGAGCAGGTAGGCGGCAGGTTCGTAGAGCCTTCGGCTACTCTACGCTCGCTACTTCCTGCTGCTCCGGCTGCGGCGACTGAGGAAGTGGTAGCTGAGGCTTCCGTTCCTAAGAAGAGGAAGAGGGTTCGGACTGAAGCCTCTGGCAGTAAGCCTCGTCGGCATAAGAAGGCTGCAAGAAAAGGTACACATATTGACCTTACTTCCGAAGAGGAAGAGGAGTGGTCAGGGTCTTGTCGTATTGTTTATCCCTTTTTTCCGGCCTCACCCTGCTCCTCTTTCCCTTCGGTCATAGTGTTATCTTC
Organism: Senecio squalidus; assembly: GCA_910822075.1. NCBI lineage: Eukaryota > Viridiplantae > Streptophyta > Magnoliopsida > Asterales > Asteraceae > Senecio > Senecio squalidus. The sequence goes on from CAJVGC010000211.1 coordinate 5,455, forward strand.
CTCTTCTTCTGAGTCTATTCATCAGTCTGATTTTTGGTGCTCCGCAGAGTCTGCTTCTGTCCCTCCTGCAGACCCTACTCCTCCAAATTCGGAGGAGGTGGATGGAGCACTTCAGGCTACTTCCACTTCTGCTCCTCCTTCTGGTAAGGGTTTTCCTTTGGTTATTCATCGTGCCTGTGCCACGGTTCCTTACTTATTTTATTCTTTTACTTGAACCTTTGTAGGTGAGAGACCTGCTGGTCTGGAGGAGACGGCCCCTCCGGTGGTGACTGAACCGGAAGTCACAGTACATGGACCTACTGGGCCGGAGGAAACGGTCGTTCCGATGATGACCGAACCGGAGGCCATAGTGTAGAGGCCCACTGGACAGGAGGAGACTGTCGTTCCGGCAGTGGTTGAACCGGAGGTCGCAGTGCAGAGGTCTACTGAACCGGAGGTTACGATGCAGGGTCAAGAGATTCCTGAAGGTAGCGGTGGTGGTGACAGAAGCTGTTACAAATGTGGTGAGAGTGGCCACATGTCCGAGGAATGTCCCAAGGGTGACAGGTCTGACCATTTCGAGGAACAAGAGGTTACTCTTCTTTCCCCCAGGGACTCCGATCCCTCATCATCCGGAGATGCCGAGGATCCCTATGTCCCGGCCTGGGACGCCGTTCCCAGCAGCAGCATGCAAGATATAAGTATCTGTCGGAGCATGCTCGACCATTTTGCAACTCCGGCGGAGTCAAAGCGTTGGGAGAAGAAGTCCGATGAGGTGGTGATGGCAAGGATGGATTTGATGTTGACTCAGTTGGCCGTAGGGGGTACTGAGATGAGGACCCGCTACGGTAAACTTCTGAGGAAGCATTCAAAGCTCCAGAAGAGTCTTGCTGAGCGAGACGTCGAGGTGAGGGAAAAAAGTGCAGTAATTGGCTCCTTGGAGAGGACTGACACCTCCTTGTCTCGCAAAGCAAGTTTCTACCATCGCCAACGGAGGAAAGCTACTAGGCACTGTAGGAAATTGAAGGTGCAGCTAGCTGATGCCCTTGCTGAATTGGACAGGGTGAAGGAAGAAAACTCTTCTTTAGCCGAAGCTGCGAGAACCCCTGCCGTGGCCCCAGATATGAAGAAGATAAGCCTGTCTGACTGGGAACTCATGGTGGGGGAATTGAGGAGAATGGAGAAGGTTGAGGAGACTCTCAAGTCTCGGCTGGAGCATGACGGAGCAGATGCGAAGAAAACCATTGACGTGCTGCAGGATGAGCTCGAGCAAGTTAAGGAGATCAACAATGCTCTCCGGTCTGATAAGGAAGGACTGCAGTCTAAGCTAGACTGGGTGATGGGCGATGGGATGCAGAGCTTTGTTAGCAAGCTTCGCTCTAGTTACGAATTCTCTGCCCCCTATGGTCACGCCACTGTTTGTGCTATTGCTTCGGGCTTTGTTGACGGGGTAAGGAAGGGATACCGCTATCACCAGCTTAGTGCCCCTATGGGTACGGTTCCGTCCTTTGATCCCCAGGCCGATCAAAAATATGAAGAAGCAATGGCTGCCCTGTCCCAGTTGTCCTTTCCTTACCTTGATCTTCTCCGGGCTAGCTCACATCTGTCTGTCGAGGAACTTAAAGCTTTGGATCCAGCTCCCGCTCCGGACCTAGATTGTTAGGGCTGAAATGTGTGTTTTTTTTGTAATGGCTTCGGCCACTTTGTAACTACCATGGCTTCGGCCAGCGTTTTAATGATAAACTGGTTTCTTGTACCATGGTGTATTCGTTTACTTTATCTTTAAGTTAAAATATTTATTTTGAGAAGCGTCCTTCATCATAATAACTATTTTCTTAAGATGTATCCGTCATTTATAACTTAAACGAATATCGTGTGTTATATTATGCCTTAACATATTTTTCGTTGTTACTGAGTTAATTAGAGAGGTTACTCGACCCTTTCGATACCGGGATATTCTCAGACCAGTACGGAGTTATTTTTTTATATAGGCTGCTCAAACCTGTCTATGTTAGGATTGGAGTATCAGACTAACATGGAGTTTATTAGAGAGGGCACTCTCCCCTTCGTCTTCTAAGAGCATAGTGTATCATTAACCAATTGCTATTTATAATTTAATCAATGGTCTTAAAAATTTGCCATGTACTGAGAAAATTGTTGCCCCCTAAATCCGGAGGCAACTATAGCTTATATTGATAAATGATTGGGCCACGCCCTTACACCCTTCCGATGGAAGGTTTACAGGTGTTTTGACATTAGGTGTACAAGATATTTCACATGTAACAACGTCGGAGGAGGTTTCCGTGCCAAGTCCTCGGAATTGTATTTCCTCCGACCATCTGCAGCTTGTAAGCTCCATTTCCATACGCTTCGGCTATTTGGTATGGGCCCTCCCAGTTAGGTCCTAGCTTGCCCTGGTTCTCCATTCTACTGGCCTCGTTGCTTCGGAATACATAATCCCCCGGTTTAAACGTGGTGGCTCTTACCCTTTGGTTGTAGTACCCCTCGACTTGTCTCTTGTACCTTTCTTCATTAATTGCTGCTATTTCTCTCCTTTCTTCTAAGAGATTCAAGTGAAGGCGAAGCTCTTCGGAGTTGGCCTCCGTGACTCGCATCCTATTAGTGGGCATACCAATTTCCGCTGGGATAACTGCCTCCGTCCCGTAGGTCAGACTAAAAGGGGTTTCCCCGTTGCTTGTTTTGACCATTGTTCTGTGGGCCCATAGCACATGTACCAGGTGGTCTAACCAGCTTCCTCCTTCCTTATCCAATCGGGTTTTGATCCCTTCCACTATGCTTCTGTTTGCACGCTCTACTTGACCGTTGGCTTGCGGGTGGGCAACGGAAGTAAATTTCTGGTGGATTTTCATTTCTTTGCACCATGACTTGAGCGGATTTTCCGCAAACTGCTTCCCATTGTCTGATACCAAGATCCCCGGCAGACCGAACCTGCACACTATATTTTCAAAAACAAACTTTTTAATCTGGGGTCCGGTAATTGAAGCCAATGGTTTTGCTTCCACCCATTTGGTGAAGTAGTCTACGGCTACTAACAGAAATTTCACTCCTCCAGTGGCAACGGGAAAGGGTCCCACTATGTCAATGCCCCATTGGTGGAATGACCATGCTGAAGTTACGGAAATCAGGGAGTGCTTAGGCAATTTGGGCACTGGTGAGTATCGCTTGCAACTGATGCATCTTTGGATCTCATCAGTTGCGTCCCGATGCATCGAGGGCCAATAATATCCTAAGTTCATGATTTTCGCCACTGTAGCTCTTGGGTCAGAGTGCATCCCACACGCCCCGTTGTGCACTTCCCTTATAACGTAATTGGCCTGCGTTGGTCCGATACATCGCAGCAACGGCATCAAGTACGATTTATTATAGAGAGCTTCTCCCTCTAGGACGTACATTGGACTTTTAACCCTGATTCTCCTAGCTTCGGCCTGATCGCTGGGCAACGATCCATCTTTAAGAAATCGGATGATGGGTGTCATCCAGCTGGGCCCTTCCTCTTCGACAATCGCGTGTACCTCCTTGGTATCGATTGATCTTTCTTTTAATGTTTCCACCAATACGCTTTTAGACGCATGGGGAAAGGTCAGGTTTGTCAAAGAGGCCAACTTGCTGGCCGCGTCTGCTTTCATGTTTTCTTCCCGAGGCACTTGTTTTATGCTAAAGCTCCGGAAACCGATTTTCAGCTTGTCCACCAACTCTTTGTACTTTACCAAGGACTCTCCCTTTGTTTCAAAGTCTCCGTTCACCTGGTTTGCTACCAGGGATGAATCTACGTTTACTTCTAGGTGCTTTACCTTCATCTTGGCGGCTATCCTGAGCCCTGCCAAGAGTGCTTCGTACTCTGATTCGTTGTTGGTGCTGGGAAAGTTAAACTTGAGGGCGTAGGTGAATTCTGTTCCATCAGGATTGATTAAAAGAACCCCTGCCCCTGCTCCGGTCGAATTACATGCTCCGTCTGTGAACAAGGTCCATACTTCCTTTGTTTCACTGGGCTTTCCCTGGCCTTCCTGATCTGGTTTCCCTGTGTTTTCCTGACTTTGTCGGGTGGGGGGTAGAGGTAGCGGTATTTCTGCTAAGAAATCTGCTAAGATCTGCCCTTTCATCGCCTGCTGTGGCCGATATTCAATGGCAAATGCTCCCAGTTCTATTGCCCATTTGGCTAGGCGTCCCGAGCGCTCTGGGTTGCCAGGATGTCCTTGATCGGTAATTCGGTCAAGACCACGATATGATAGGCCTGAAAGTATCTTCTGAGTCTCCTTGCTGCGTGTATTAAAGAAAGCGCCAGTTTCTCCATCGGTGGATAATTCAGCTCCGCTCCTTGCAAGGCCCTGCTAACAAAGTACACGGGCTTTTGTTTCTTTTCCAACTCAGTGACCAGGACAGCGCTGACCGTTTCGGGTGATGCTGCCAAGTAGACCAAAATCTCCTGTCCTGGTGCCGGAGCAACCAACGTGGGCAGCTGTTGCAGGTATCCCTTCATATTGACGAAGGCTTCCTCAGCCTCCTTGGTCCATTCAAAATCCTTCACATTCACGCATTTTTTCAGGGTTTTAAAGAAGGGAAGTGACTTCTCCGCCGACCTCGAGAGGTATCGGTTAAGGGCTGCCAATTTCCCGTTCAAGCTTTGCACTTCGCCCAGGTTCTTTGGGGATTTCATTTCAGCTACGGCTCGTACCTGATCTGGGCACGCTTTGATCCCTTTTTCCGTTATAACATGCCCTAAAAACCTTCCTTCTTCCACCCCGAAGGTGCACTTCTTTGGGTTCAGTTTCATGTTGATGCTTCTGAGGTTCTTGAATGTCTCAGCGATGTCGTATATCATCTCCTCTTCTTGATTACTTTTGATTACCAAGTCATCAACATAAGCCTCCAAATTTTTCCCTATCTGGCTTCGGAACGTCCGATCAATAAGCCTCTGATATGTGGCTCCGGCGTTCTTCAAGCCAAATGGCATCTTCCGGTAGCAAAAGATTCCGAAGTCCGTATAAAACGTTGTTTTATCTTCGTCCTCTTTTGCCATCTGGATCTGATGATATCCTTGATATGCATCTAGGAAGCATTTATACTTGAACCCCATTAGCGAATCTATCTTCCAATCTATCTCTGGCAACGGGTAGTTGTCTTTGGGGCACGCCTTGTTTATGTCTTTGAAGTCGATTCACATTCTCCACGACTTGTCGCTCTTTGCTACCATGACTGGGTTCGCAATCCATGTCTGATATCTTGCTTCCCTGAGTATGTCCGCCTTGACTAGCTTAGTCACTTCATCCCTAACGACTTTTGTCATGGCCGGAGCCATTCCTCTCTTTTTCTGCCTAACGGGCTCTATACTGGGGTATGCCTTGAGTCTATGCTCAGCCACGCTTCTCGGCACGCCTGTCATATCCGTTGGCTGCCACGCAAAGACGTCTAAACTGTTACTAAGCAGGGTGAACAATTGTTCTTTACATTTCTGCGACAGGGAGGACCCTATGGCAACGGTCTGCTCCGGGAACTTGGGGTTAATGACTAACTTTTCTTCCGCATTGTCTGCTCCCTTCTTTGGGCCCAACAATGGTCGAACCTCATGGCATTCTCTCCTGCTCCTCTTATCCGACCTTACTGTGGCTATTCCATGTGGGGTGGGGAACTTTAATGACGAATGAAGAGGCGAAGGAACTGCTCCCAATTGAAATATACCGGGTCTCCCTAAAATAACATCGTACACCGACGGAGCCCGCACCACCAGGAAGGTCAGCATTTTCGTCCTCATTCTGGGGTATTGTCCCAGAGTAAGAGGCAAATCTATCTCCCCAATTGGACATGACACCTCTCCTGTGAAGCTTTGCAGGTGTGTTCTCGATTTCCGGAGCTCTGCTTGTACCCCCAACTTGAGTTTACGAAAGTAATGTTCATATATTACCTCCGTTGAACTTCCTGTGTCTACGTAGACCCTCTGAACCGGATAATTACCGAACCTTCCTTCAATAAAAATTGGGTCTTGCGAAGGGAAATACTCGCTCAACGGCGGAAAAACTATCGGCTGGTTCATCCAGTTGAAGACTTCCGGTCTCCTCCTCCTTCTTTCGTCTAACTCTTCACGTGTTTCAATGCTTCGGAAATCGACCATATGGACCTCCTTGGTCTTTCCTTTCTGGCCACTCCGGTTATCCCGTCGTGGATTCCTTCCTTCCTGCCTAGATCCTGACCGTATCTCAGTCAAGAGATGGCGCAACTGTCCGGAGCGCACGGCTTCTTCTATGTGTTTCTTGAGCTGGTAACAATCGTTGGTGTTGTGACCACTGCCCTGATGGAACTCACAATACCTATCCGCATTCTTCTTTTCCGGATTTCCTGTCATGGGTGGGGGTATAGGGAATTTTTGACAGATGGGCTCAGTAGAGTATATCTCGCAGGGAGTTTTGGACAGCAGCTGAAATATGTTCTTGGGCCTGCCGTCTGGTGAGTAAGGGTGTACGTGTGGGGCCATGGCCCTTAGCTTCGGAGGAGACCTCTCGTTTCGTGAGACGGGGAGATCTCGTCTGCCCCCCCTTTCCAGTTGCTTCGTCTCTCTTCTCTTGCTACCCTTCGCGAGCCTCCCTCTTCTCCGAGGGAAGCTGCTTCTTTCCCCCTGATGAAGTCTTGGACCCTCTCCATCATTTCCTCTACCGTTCTAGGGATTTGGTTATTTAGTCTTTCAATGAGCTGCTTATTTCGAATAGCGTGCATGAAACCTGAAACCCTCATCCCTTCGGTAGCCCCTCTGATTTGCAGACTTTCTCTATTAAACCGCTCCATGAACCTTCGGAGAGTTTCGTCCTCCCTCTGCTTTATGTTGTGTATCTCTACAGGATCCCGTTCGTATCTCTTTTGTTGCATGAAGTTAACTCTAAACTTCTGCTGTAAATCTTCAAAGCCATTGACACTGGCCGGCTGGAGGCTATCAAACCACAATCTGGCTGCTCCTATCAAAGTCTGTACGAACATATGGCACCATACCGGCATGGACCATTGTTCTTCCTCTGCCGCTCCGGCAAAGATGCTGAGATGATCATCAGGATCCTGGGTCCCATCGTACATCTTTACATAAAATGGCATCTTGATTTTAGGAGGAAACTTGAATTCCGCGATTCGTTTCACAAACTTGGCCTCCTTCTGCCTATGGTAGGGCCTCGCCAAGTCTTCAGCTTCGTACTGCTCTGCCAGCGTTCTGGTATATTCCGGAGGTAAAGCCCAAGAATTGGGGTTGTACTCTGAGGAACTTGGATGCCCCGATGGAAAAGGCGGTGCCGTAGTTCCTGGCGTGTATCGTGATGCCAAAACATCCGGAGGCAAGTCAAAAAAAACTCTAGGAGGTGGTAGTGTAGATTGTTGAGGCATGTAACCTGCTTGCGACGGAGGGAGTAAGATTCCTCCCCTCTGGCTTAAACCTGTGCCTGGCGTTTGGGTGAAAACTACTTGATCCGTTCTCCCGAAAAGGTTTCGCCCTTGCAGCGGGCTCACCTGCTCCTCCCTTCGTCCCATCTGGTTCGTTCTTCTCGGAGATGGGGTGGTTGAATCGTTAGTCGCGCTGGTCTCATTGACGTCTCCATACGAGAGTTCAATGTCTGCCCCTCGTTGTCTCTCCCTTTGCACATATGTGTTCATCAGCCCCCGTAGGCGTCCGAAATTACTGATAACGAATTCTGGGGTGATTTCGTTACCGCCACTCTGGGGAGCCGTTGCATGCCTCGTATCGCTCAAAGAGTTTAGCTCATGTTGGATTGTAAGCAAATAACAAAATAAGTCTTCAAACAAATCATTGTATCAAGAAAAATAATGCAAATTAGTTTGAATCAAACAATTACTAAATTCAAAGTTGGTTAAAAGAGATTAACCAAAAGCTTCCAAGTGTTTAACGGCTTCTAGGACTCCTCTTGCAGCTTTCCAGGGTGGATGCAGGTTGAAAATAATGAATAATGTGTTTTAAACTCGAGACCTAGAAGCCCAATTTATAGATTCTGAAAACGCCAATTTAGCCGTCGGCTGGTTCACTTCAGCCGTCGGCTGGAACACGCGGGCTAAAAAGTTGCTTCCGCGGCACGTAACGAACAATTAGTGAAAAACTTTAATTTAGCCGTCGGCTAAATATCTTCAGCCGTCGGCTGTTTCTCCAACTTCACGTTTCTTGCTCGTTTGTCTCCGTTTCAAGCCGGTTTCAGCTCCTTTTCGCTCCGTGGTCCAAATATTACTCTAATCTGCAATTCTCACTAAAAATAAACCAAATCATAATAAAAGTTGCAGAAAATGAGCTTAATTACGACAAATGTGGCTACAAAATATGGATTATTTCAGACACATCACATTGACAGGTGTGGTATTGGCTGATATGGTGTGGACTGACGTGGTTGAGATCGGGGTGGCTCTATAACGTTGGTTGATGGCTGAACTATAGGCACAAGGGTGGATATCCCTGACAACAGTTGGGTATCCATGTGTCTGTGTTCTCGCTCCAACTATCGTTGAATAAAGCGTCGCACGGATGGCGCCAAATGTTGAAGTAAAAATCCACCGGGACTCGTACTACGAAAAATCTTCAGAAGGTATCTTCTAACTGTGAATCTGTCACACAAAACAAACGCCTAAAGCTTATCGGGGAGGTGTCCCGATAAGGCTCGGGCGTGAGAGTAAGTATTCATCACGAGAATTTAGGGTTTATAAGCTGTAAATGATTAATGTATTTAAGAAGATGAAAGAATGATCAAGAACATTGAAGGAGAATGTTCTTGATTTAGTGTGTATTAGGTTTGGATCGCCCTCCTAGAATGGGTCTGATCCTCTTTTATACTACCTGGCGCATCTGTCCATTACCCCTTGGATAATACACTGACGCTTCTTTCGGCGCACTATATTCCCTTCCTTGATGAATCTGGTCCATAAGCGGCACCTTCGGCACCTCTCTAATACCCAGCAGGTGATTGGTAAACCTCCAGTACTTTTCCTGCCGTACCACGTGGTACAGTCCTTTTAGCCGCCTGTCAGGTACTTAATGTCAGCTGAGCACGTGACACGCTTGGCGCTTCTTGTACTGGCGGTTTGATGTCGTCAGCTTAGTCAGTTGCAAATAGCTTCAGTTTGGCGCTCCATTAAGCTTGCCGAAGCTAACTTTTACCGAAGCAGTAGGGTGAAAAGTCACTTTTGGAGTATATCTATATATACTCCAACAGTATACTTGCCAAGGACAAAAGTATTATTTTTCTCCTTAAAAATTCATTCATAGTCTCATTCTCTTCGAGTGAAGTTCCTTCCGATCCAGGCTATCGTCTTCTCTTGACATCTCATTTATATTTTTATGTTCAACTGAAACGTATTAACCCGAAGATCTTTTTTTCAACCATAACCATTACATTAATATTTTAAATTATTTTTATTGATTAATTAACAATATAATATTCATTTGGATGTCCCGTGCTTCATTTGGATGAATCGATATACGAGAGTGATTGGTTTGTTACTGGTGTTTGGCTCGTTGCTTGCGCAACAACTTCCACATGACATACCTCCTTAGTTATGAGTTATGGCTTGTATCGTGGTGGAGCTAGAGAAGGGGCTAGGGGTTGTTAGGCCCCCTTCAACGAGTCAAATTTATATGTAAGTTTTAGTATGTTCGAAATAATTACAAAATAACGCTACGAGCCTCCTATGTCTCTTTCAACGGGAATTCATTGCTTCTTCTCTGACGACGACCCCCTAAATTAAAAAAATCCCAACTCTGCCTCATAGCTTGTGTTGCACACCTAATTAATGGTATCGTTTTAATTGATCGAAACCTCTTTTCATCTGGTGTTGCATTTGCGAGACATGATATATAAAATTTATAAACAAATTTAAAAATCAACTTATAATGTTAATATTAACAAAAGAAAAAAAAGTATATAATTATATAGAATGTTAATGAGTTTAAGGTGTAACATCCGTCCCACATCGGTTGGAGAGGAGAACGAATCCTTCTTTATAACATGATTGATACCTCTCCTAGCATGACGCGTTTTGGCACGAGCTCCGTGCCAGAAACAAATCCGTGCGCCGGTGAGCAAAGCGGACAATATCACGCTACGGATGTGCTTGGGCTGTTACATAAGGGGGTGTTTGTTTTAGTTTCTTTTATGAGTTAATTACATGGGTCGTCCCTATGGTTTGCACCATTTTCACCCGTCATCCCTATTACTTTTTTATTACACCACTAGTACCTAAGTTTGAAATTTGTTGCCTCCAGGATCCCTAAATTGGACGTGACGTTAAAAGGGCCGTTAAGTGACCTCACGTGTGTCACACGTGATGGGTAATTTCGTCATTTTACATATCATCTTCCCCATTTTCAATATGAACATCCCAAAAATCCAAAACCCCAAAATCAAAACCCAGATTCAATCCTAAACTAAACAAAAACCATTAAACCCAAATTTAAACCCAAATAAACAGAAATGTTGGGGTTAAGTTGCATCTCTTCCGTTATCAGAGCTCCAATTCTTTCATCGCTTTCCGATAAAAGTAAACCGGATACTAAACCTGAAGTTCGCAGGATTAACACAGCTACACCACCACAGTCAGTTTCCAGAAAACTACCAAAAGGTAAGAAGCCATCTGTTGCAGAAATCGAACGAGCTATTGGTGCCGGTATGTTCAAAGACCGTGACGTCAACAGGCTTATGGTTATCTGCTTTTTCGAGTGTGATGCTTGGGAATCTTGGGAACCAAGAAAAAAAATGGAATTGGAAGAAGAAAGCATAAGCAAATGGGAATCAATCCGCCTAAAACCCTAGCCGAGCAATCCTACGCATCCTCCGACCTCAAATCATCTCTCAAAGCAATGGGAATCAGTCCGTAGGTGGTGGCTTGGTCGCCGGAGACGGAGGAGAGAGACGACAGTGGCGGAGGGTGTCGGCGTCATTGCCACGTCACTCCAGGTCGACAGCGATCCCATGACGATGATTATAAACAGTATCCAGATGAATTCATCAAGAAATTCACGATTTTGAAGGATACCCAGATGGAATTAGATCTGAATTTGAAAAGGGTAATTAAGGGTTTGTGAATTGGGGAAGAAAAATTGAAACTTTATGAAAATCTGCAAGGTTTGATAACGTGTGTTTTGAAGGTGAAGTGTGTTTGTGTTGATTTGTATGAATTTTGGAGAAATTAATTTAGGGTTTTGTGGATTTTGGGGATGAACACGTTGAATTGACGATTTTACCCATCACGTGTGACACACGTGAGGTCACTTAACGGCCTTTTTAACGTCACGTCCATTTTAGGGACTCTGGAGGCAACAAATTTCAAACTTAGGTATCAGTGGTGTAATAAAAAAGTAATAGGGATGACGGGTGAAAATGGTACAAACCATAGGGACGAACCATGTAATTAACTCTTCTTTTATAGATCTATTTATGTAGCTTCGGTTTATAGCTCATAGATTGATTTTTTTAAGCCTATGAGCTTATTATTCATATTTAACTTACAATAATCTCGTAAACAGGAAAAAGGGGTCATAAGTTGGTATTTGATTGGTTGAAGAGTATGATCGCCAACTTGTTTTCAAATTGTATGATTTTCGTTTGAAGATAAGACGGATGCATTATTTTCGTATACACGCTCGTATTTAGAAAGACATAAAACGTTAGAGATGACGTTGTTGGTTTAGAAGTTATAAACTCTTCTAAATCAGAAGACTTTTGAATTTTAAAGTTGATTTAGTGTACACACAAAAGTGTAACGAAAATAATTTGGAAGAAAATCAAAAAAGTGCCTTGTCTTACTATGCTTGAAAAAAAACATGATATTTAATTGACCCCGCAAATCAATTATGGCCATTTACATAAACACTATTGTGAAAGAGATGTGTAAAACGTTAACACATGATTTGATTTATTTCGGGCTAATAATTAACCATCAATGCATTTACGATATCAATATTAATCAAAAGTTTGGAACATAAGAAACACACACAAGTTGATTATGAATGTTGGTGATAGACTAAGACTACACGGAGTGGAAAAAATTTTGGGCGTTATTTTGCCAAATCATCACCTATAACGCCCTCACCGCTCCGGGAGGGGCGTTATAGGGGCGTTATGGCTCGAGCGTGGTCTGTATCACGAGTTTGAGTCTGGCGTTTTCCAATTGCAACGGTCATATGACCGTTTGAGTGATGATGCAACGGCCAAAAAAAAAAACCTCTATAAAATCCAACAAAAACAATCAAAACATACAACAATCATCTTACAAATTTATACAAACAATTCACTAAAAAAAACCTCCAATGGATCCCAACAACAATCAAAACCCCAACCCAAATTGGTTCAACAATTTTTTTGGTTCTAGTTATCAATTTTTTTTTATTGTAGTATGTTTTTTTTTAATAAATTGTAGTATGTTTTTTTTTTAAATAAATTGTAGTATTTTTTTTGTATTTTTAATAAAAATACAACTTTTTAAATTTCATTTATATAAAAAAAATAATAAAAAGTAATGATTACAAAATAATCTCTATCACTCCACATCATCACTCACCACTCCACCCATTTTCTATCACTCCACATCATCACACCTCTTTCCTAAAATCACACTCTCTTTCCTACAAATCACACTCTTTTTCCTACAAATCACCTCTATCACTCCACATCATCATCACTCACCACTCACCACTCCGCATAGCCTAATAGAGTAGAATGAGTCACAAAGGTAATCTATATGTATAATGACTATAGTTGAACCTTACATATGGCATCAGAGGATGTGCAACATCTAAATATAAACCCTGACATCGGAGAATGTGCAACTAGAAATGGAATGGAAATAGAAAAGAAAATGAGAGATAGTTTATATGTTCTTGAGTTGGATAAAGGGAAAAAGGAAATTAACAAAATTTTATGATCTTAAGCCACATAAAAAAAGGATTTAGACAAAATTACAATCTTACCCTTTAATTGTTATATATCAAATAATGAGAAGGGTCATTTTTGACTTTTAAACAAAATAATGAAACTTTTCATTTTTTTTTCCCCCAAATATGGAAGGAAGATTTTATTACAAAAAAAACACTTATTTCATGTATAATTCCATTTCCTTTCTTAAGTTTGTTTCTAAAAAACCTAGAGAACACAAAATATAGTATGGATCATTTCTTTTCTCCCCAAATTATAACTCAAGAACACACCGTAAAAGGGATAAGAGAACTTGGAAGGTTCGTTATGGGCTCGACAACGAGCCTCTTCAGCTCGTTATCACACCGCCCCCACTTGATGTGGGGGGTCGTTCTTGCCTTCGTGGTGCCATCAACGGGTCGTTGATGATTTTATTTTATTTTTATTTTATTTTTTTCTTTTTCCAACAGTAAAAGATTTAAAAAAAAAAAATCAAACCTTTTGCCTAACGACTCTATAACGTAAATTTTTTTAAAATTTAATTTTTTTTAATACAACAATAAATTAACCAAAAAATCACACCATCTCTCAATCTCATTCAATCTTTATATACATTCTATAATCTCCAAATCGTAAAAATGTCATCATCGTCTTCAAAATCTCACCCAACAAACGCAAACACACATTTGACGCCACAATCACAAATCATCCCAAATTCGGTTTCGCAAACTACCATAATCAAGCAAACTCATTGTTATCACCCCAAATACCAAAGTTTAACCAACAACAACAACAACCCCAACCGATGTGTTTCAACGCCGGACAATTTTTTATGCATCAACGGCTATTGTTGCAACAACAACAACAACAACAACAACAAATTATACAACAACAATCACAATTTCTACCACAACAATCACAATTTTTAACACAAAAATCACAAACGCTTCAAGAAACGCAAAAAATTGTGCAAGAAACTCGAGAAGTCTTCGAAGAAACGCAACAACCCGGATAATCTAAGCAAAAAAGAAAAAGGTGTGTAAAAAGGTGCTATGGAGCACGACCGAGGAAGTACTTTTGGCGAAGATGTGGTGTCACATTTCGGAAGATCCCGACATCGCGAACAATCAACCGGACGGACGATTTTGGAGACGAGTTATGTCGGGGTACAACGAACAATCTCGGGACTAGGTTTGGTGGAGAGAAACAAGGAGTCGATGAATAGCAAGTTCGCATCGTTGAGTTCTGCAGTAAAGAACTTTATTGGGCACTATGCGAAGGCTTTACGACTTCGGAAAAGCGAGCAAGACGATGTAAATGTTTTAGAGGGGGCGCATGATATGTACCTTGATACGGAGGGTGTGCCTTTTAGGCAAGCGACAGTGTGGGAAATTTGGAGAGAACGTAGCAAGTGGCGTGCTTTTGCGAAAATAGAAACTCCAGTTACGACCGTCAACCTTGAAGACGTTGATATATCAGACGATATTTTCGCGGATGATCGAAATGAACGACCACGCGGAAAACAAAGAGGAAATAAAAGAAAAGAATCATCTCACGCATCCGAAAAAGCTCAATCTTCATCGTTGGCGTTGTGTGGAGTGATTGCTTCACAATTCAAAAAACTTACCAAATAAAAAAAAGATGTCGCAAAAACGAAAAAAGAAACACTTAAAGTCCAAAAAGAAGTGGCTTATGCAATTGCAAGAAAAGACGATATGTTTGTTTCTTTAAACAAACACGGAGGGGATGCCACAACGAGAAGCGGAGTGGATCGAGAGCGAAAAAATGCGCATTTGGGATAAATATGGGATGATTTAGTTTTTAGTATTGTTTTAGTTTTAATAATTTGTATTGTTTTTTATGTTAATTTTATGTCTAGTTTCCATTTAAATAAATTGTATTAGTTTTTATTTGAATAAGATGTTATATTTATTCTATTTTAATGTCTAAATTTTTTTTGAGGGTCTCACATCTTCCACAACTCTCGTTATCACTCCACCAATATAATTCACAACTTGAATTATTGATGTCACGTCAGCAAAAAATCTCACAATCATCCACAACTCTCATTATCACTTCTCGTACTCTAAGAATCCTTTCGTTACACTTTTAAGCCTTTAAAACGAGATAATCATCATACGAGATTACATATATGCCTTTCGATAGAGGAACTCAACCAAGTTGCTATGAATTTATAATTTATAATCTATGTTTCATTCATAGTCAATCAATGCATATCCACAACATCATTTTTTTTCAATTCATGTTGCATTACCACCAATGGAAATATCCAAGACTGGCTCGACCATAATACCAACAAAATCAACTTTTAAGGCCACAACAAATTTCAATGCCTTAAATACTGAAAGCATTTATATTTAAGTTTTTATTTTTCTCCTCTACTTTAATTGTCAATCTAATAATCTTTACTACAATATAAAGAATCTCCTTTAAATCTTAATATCTTAAATTTTAAGTAATTGAAATTACTAATCTACCCCTTTTATAACTCTCACAAAATTTATCATTTAAAACAATTTACAATTAGTGATATTTTCTTAATTACAACCATAACTAATAAATAATAATAACTATTTTTATCTTTATCTTTATTAATATATAAAACATTTTCACTTTTTATTAAAATTTTAAATTTTTAAGTAAACTATAATTAGTAATATATCCCTCAATGAATATAACATATAAACTAATCTTAATTTCTTTTAATTAAATTGATTACTAATTTCATAAAAAATATACACCCATATAAAATAAAGGCAATTCAACTTAACTGATATAAACATTGTATTCAAGTAACCATTATTTTTTTAACCTTAAACGTTATTTGATGGAGTAAATTTTCAAATATTTGATTTATAATCTAAATTTTATAAAGTTAGTTTACAGTGTTGTGGTTCGTGTTGCTCTATAATTTTAGAAAGATGGTTATCATCGGAAGTTTATATATTCTTCTCTTGGTCACCGATAAGTCTTAGTACCAATAAGCTAAGTAGTATTACATTTGATACTTTTAAGGTTATCCTTCGTTACAACATTCGAAAGTATGTGTTTCTAATGGATTCATGGAAACAGACTGAATTTGAATGTCGTTAATGAAAATAGTTTTTTGGCTTGAAAACCAGCACGATAAACAATTAGAAAACGTAGTGTCTGAATGGATTTTTAATTTGTTGTTGCATCGTTGAAGGAAAAATAGTTTTTGTTTATGGAAAACATGGGTTTATATGGGTATACAATTCAGGAAATATATTTAATTCTCTTTTTGACCGAACGTGAAATTATTAGACGTCACTATTAAAAAAACAAAATGACCTGAAAATTAGACTTTTGTTATGTTCGCAAATGAGCTTAATTTTCAAATGAGTCGAATTACCCCAATGGGTTGAATGATCCGAACGGAAAATATTCTGCGAGGGTGTTTGTTTCACGAAATCTAGAAAAAATGAGTGAGAATTTGAATTGAATTCATTTTCCATAACATGTTTGTTTGAAGTTTATGACAAAATTTAAATCCGTTGGAATCTAAATTTTTCTTTACTTACAAATTTGAGATTCCTTATGGTAGCGGAGAACAATTGAGAAAATCGATCATATGACATAATAATTATTATCGTTGAATGGTCGAACCATAAATTGTTACCACAACATTCTTTTTATACTGTCCGAATGGCCGAACTTTAAACTATTACACTCTACATATATGTAACAAGACAAATGATAAATTATCATAAATCATTACCCCACTGTAAGTTGTTAAATATGATTTTTTTTTCATCCGCTGCATCGCGCGGGTACCATACTAGTATTTATGAAGTATAAAGTTTGTATCAATTGAAGACAGTTCAGTACAATTTATAAACAAAAAGACTACATAATTTTTATAAAATTAACATTTTTCTAAGCCCCAATTACAAGTTTTGCTTTAAGCCGGTCGCTCGACATCTTGAGCCAACCCTGAAAACATCGCCTCATGAAACTTTTCCCGAATAGTAGTTATTTCTTTACTAGCTAGTTCGACCTCAGTCTGAAGCTTTTATTTAAAGTATTACGAGAATACGAGGGATAATAAAAATCATGCACTAAGAGGCTATGCAGCGCGCGGGGGGGGGGGGGGGGGGGGGGGGGGGGGGGGGGGGGGTTTAAAACCACTGCGTTATGACTACCCATGGCAGCACCATGGCGTCCGCGTTGCGTGTGTAACTCGTGTTATGACTATATATTCTTTTTTCATTTCTCGTTTTCTTTATATATATATATATATATATATAGGCCCAAAGTATAGGAACGCTAAGAACCAATGTTGGCCGTCCGATTAAGGTGATGATCACTAGTAATCACTTACTACTGATCAACAGAAACCACTTACTACTGATCAGCAACAAATTTTGGCCGTCCGATTAAGAATTTTATATCAAAACTCGCAGTGCTAATCAGTAGTAAGTGGTTACTACTGATCAGTAGTAAGTGGTTACTACTGATCATCACCTTAATCGGACGACCAACATTGGTTCTTAGCGTTCCTATACTTTGGGCCGTTCTTACCCGATCCAATTACTATATATATATATATATATATATATATATATATATATATATATATATATATATATATATATATATATAGAGTTGGTTTCATTTAAGAACCATTCAAATTTTTAGGAACCATTAGGAACCATATTATCACCTTAATTTTAAAATTTTAATCCATCATCAAGATTAACACTGTCAGGGGTATTCTGGTCATTTTACAGTTATGTTTAAAATTACCAGAAATCAAACACCTACCTTCTCTCGGTCTCTCTCTCTCAAATCGCGATTTTGATTCCTTCAAATTCGGATTTTGATAATGATCACAAAATCTTCATCAGATATAGATCTCTACAGCTTATATAATTTCCTATTTGATTTCATTTTTTTCGGTCCGGTTGATTTGCTGTTCATATTGACCTAGTTTTTTTTTTCTCGAATTGCTTAGAATTTTAGGTTTAATTCTTCAATTTTGTGATGGAATCTACTGTTGTAAGTGATATCCGTCCTCAATCAGAAGTTAATTCTTCTAATTCTTCTATTTCGTCAATCGAAGGAGTGATTGAAGCTAATTCTGTTTCTGAACTGTCATCTATCAGTCAAATTATTGAAGCTAATTCTGTTTCTGAACTGTCATCTATCAGTCAAATTACTATCGGTAAGATTCTATTTCTTCACCAGTGTATATACATTAACAAATGCATTCAATATATATTCCCCTGTTTTATATACACCTGTGTATATTTATGAAATACTAATGTATACTTTTTGTTCTTTTTTCATATTCAGGTGTG
The DNA here is from genome assembly GCA_910822075.1 of Senecio squalidus. Classification (NCBI taxonomy): domain Eukaryota; kingdom Viridiplantae; phylum Streptophyta; class Magnoliopsida; order Asterales; family Asteraceae; genus Senecio; species Senecio squalidus. Next base: position 23,675 of record CAJVGC010000211.1, read on the forward strand.
GATCATGTCAATGAATCTGAAAGTGGTGAAGTTATTTCGGTTGACGGTCGATCTATCGTTTGTACTCCGAAAGTAGCTGATGATGTTAAGCCTGTTCTTTTTAGAGAATACGAGTCTTTAGGTGCCTGCATTGATATGTATAGGAAGTATGCATATCTTGCTGGTTTTAATGTTCGTTTGTCTACTCAAAGGAAGAAACAGAATGGTGCAGTTTACTTGCGGGTTTTAGTTTGTAGTAGAGAAGGCAAGCCACGCATCCTTTCTTTTGATTCGTTGGAGGACATTGGTGCGGAAAAAGCGACGTTCTAATGTTAAGGTTACTGGATGTACAGCTTGCGTTCGATTCATGAAAACCCTAAGACCTCGAAATTCAGATTATATCTTTTAGAGAAACACATAACCACAGTATGGTCCCCCTTGAATTGAGGCATTTGCTTCGGAGTGAAAGGCAGCTGAGCTATTCAGACCAGGCTTTGGTTCATACATCTTCCGGAGCAGGTGTTGGTGCTTCTCGCCTTCATAAGCTGTTGAATGTTGTTAGAGGTGGTTACAATCATGTTGGTGGTACTAGGATTGACTTCAAGAATTGCAGGAGGGATTTGAATGCCTATATTGGGGACTATGACGCTCAGATGTTGGTGAATAAGATGGAAAATCGTAGAGTTTGTGTTCCAAACTTTTCTTTTGAGTACAAGTGTGAAAAAGGGAATTGACTTCCTTATTTGGGCTGATGAAACTTCAAAAGTCAACTACGAGGTTTTTGGTGATGTGATATCTTTTGATGCGACATTCAAGACTAACAAGTAAGTACATTTTATTGTTTTTATAGTTAATTGAACAAATAATAGTATATATAATGTATACAGTTGTGTATATTGTACTGTAATCACTGGTGTATGTAGTGTATACACTGGTGTATATTGTGTATTTACTAGTGAATATTTGTATATGCACAAGATGGTGTATACTCTGAAATTATTTTTAGATATTGTCTTATATACTATACTTTTTCCAGGTACAAGATGGTGTTTGTACCATTTACTGGTGTCGATAACCATTATAAGAGTGTTAACTTTGGCGGTGCATTGCTTAGTAGTGAAAGCATCGAGTCTTACACGTGGCTTCTTAAGGCGTTTCTTTCTGCTCATTCTAAGAAACAGCCGGTGATGGTTTTAACTGATCAAGACCCTGCTCTGATTCAAGCTATTCCTCTTGTTTTTAATGAGTCCAAGCATCGTTTATGCATGTGGCATATAATGAACAAGTTACCCGTCAAGGTTTGTTTTTAATACATTAGTGAATATATTACAATATGATGTCATTAATTATTTCTATATTGTTATTTAATGTATAGGTCTGCAAGGAGTTACTTCAAAACACGGATTTTAAGGAAACGTCTCCACAATTAGTATGGAATGTTTATCTAGAGCCTGACGAATTTGAGGAGGGGTGGATACTTTTGATTAAGAGTTCGTTCTAAATGCAAACAGATGGTTGACTGACATGTTTGACCTCAGGACCAAATGGATTCCTGCATACTTCAAACATCTTTCTATGTGTGGTTTGATGAAGACTACATCTAGGTCGGAAAGTTCCAATTCATTCTTTGGTAACTTTTCGCATGAAGGCAACACCCTCGTCAGTTTTATGATGTGTTTTGAGGCAGCCATGGAGTCACAACGGCATAATCAAGATCTCCTTGACCACGCTACAGACACAACTTCACCTAAAATCAAAACTCCTTTAAAGGTTGAAGTTCATGCATCGATGGTATACACAAGAGAAATTTTTAATGAGGTTCAGAACGAGATAGTGAAAGGTATATTTAGATGCGCACACAACGGTGTTACTGAAAGTAATGGTGTTCAGGTTTATCAGATTATACACAAAGACAAACGATGCAAGCCAATAGCTGAATTGAAGGTATTTTCAAACAATCCATCTTTTAAATTCATTGTTGTATAAACAATATACACTGGTATATATTATGTATACACCAGTGTATATTCACTAGTGTATACAGTTTTGTTTTAATCTATATATAAATCGTTAGTAACTTATATATTTTTCTTTTTTAATTGAGGTTGAGCATAATCCAGCGGATGGGACTTATGAATGTAGTTGTATGCATTTTTCTCGTCATGGTTATCTCTGTCGCCATATATTTGCTGTGTTTCATCGTAATGACATTCCTGAGATTCCGAGTCAGTATGTGCTTAGGCGTTGGAGGAGGGATGCATTGCCAGCTGGTATGATCAAACTCCGAAACAAGTATCGTGACAACAACCATGTTGATAAGTTGGCGTATGCAATATTTACAGATGTGAATTATTGTATTCGACTTTTAAGCAATAATGTGGAGAAGTGTACTGTTTACCATGAAAAGATCGCTCAACTGAGAACTGAAATTGAAGCTGATCTTACGGACCAGCTGGTGCTTTCAAAGAAAGATATTATGAAGTCTGTAATTGGTGTATCGAGACCTGATAATATTGATGTTGAAGTTCCTACTGGTATAAACAACAAAGGCTGTCGTAAGAGAAAAAGGAAAGTTGGTGCTCGTGAAATAGCTGCTGCGAAGAGCAAAAAGAAAAAGAGGTTGTGCAAAAAGTGTAACAAATATGTGCGACACGACTCTAGGAACCATGACCGTGAAATGGCAAAGAATTTGGCCAGAAAAGCAGAGAAGGCGGCCAAAAAGGCAGCAGCTGAGGCTGCAGAAGATGAAACAGAAGAAGAGTACTCCGGTGATGAAGATTTCACTACGGATTATGAAAGTACTGAAGAAGAGGACCTTTGATTTTGTTTACGCTTTATGTGTTTTTTAAATAATTGAATTCTATGCTTTACGCTTTATATGTTTTTTAAATAATTGAATTCTATGCTTTATCAACTTTTTTTAATAATTTGAATTTCATTTGAGTTCATTTGTGTGTTACGTGTTCATTTGAGGAGTTTACTTTTTACTTAATGTATTTACCAGTTTATAAATATGATATTCACTTGTGAATATCATATGTATACACTGGTATATTCATATGATATTCACCAGTGTATACTGAGACCAAATGAGTTACATTTTTCACTATACATTGGTGAATACTTCAAACATCTTTATATTATGTATACACTTGTGTATACATCATATACACAAGTGTATATTATGTATACACTTGTGTATACATCATATACACAAGTGTATATTATGTATACACTTGTGTATACACTTGTGTATACATCATATACACAAGTGTATATTATGTATACACTTGTGTATACACTTGTGTATACATCATATACACAAGTGTATATTATGTATACACTGTATATAAATATGATATTCACTTGTGAATATCATATGTATACACTGGTATATACATATGATATTCACCAATGAGTTTCATTTTTCACTAATGAATATTTATGTATACATTGGTGAATACACTTGTGTATACATCATATACACTTCATATACACAAGTGTATATTATGTATACACTTATGTATACATCATAGTATACACTTATGTATACACTTATTATGTATACACTTGTGTATACATCATATACACAAGTGTATATTATGTATACACTTGTGTATACATCATATACACAAGTGTATATTATGTATACACTTATGTATTCACCAGTGTACATTACTGAATACACTTGTGTATACATCATGTACACAAGTGTATATTATGTATACACTTGTGTATATATACATCATATACACAAGTATATATTATGTATACACTTGTGTATACATCATATACACAAGTGTATATTATGTATACACTTATGTATACATTGGTGAATACTCCAAACATCTTTATATTATGTATACACTTCTGTATACATGTATACACTTGTGTATACATCATATACACAAGTGTATATTATGTATACACTTATGTATTCACCAGTGTACATTACTGTATACACTTATGTATTCAACTGACGGTAATCCAACATCGCTACTCTGTGCTGTGCTATCCCTGATCTGGGCGACAATAGTGGGTATCAAAGCTGCTAACTGCTCGGCGACGAGTTGACCGATGTCTGTCGTCATATCCATTTCTTCATCACTGACTTCCACACTCGGAGTCGTGTTACAATTTCTCGCGCTCGGACGACCATGTCTCGCTGACCATCTCGTCGCTGTCGTCTTCACAGGCGGCATCGTTCTGAAACTAAAAAGAAGGAACTTGATAAGCAAGATGTGTGCAACACGAAAGGTAAGGCCAAGTGCCAAAAATAACAAAAGCGAAAAAAATAAGCACATAAGGCAAAATGGTACACACATAGCAAATCAGAGAAAATCGATTGAAAAAGCCTCCGGTCATAGTCCAAGTGATTTCCTTCATAAAGCCACTTGGTTCGCTATAACCATTGGCTCTGATACCAATTTCTGTAACACCCCGCTAAAAGCGGAACGCAGAGTGTTCCAGTTAAAGATATCAAGAGTCAAGGATTACAACATACAACCGTAAACAAAACATCATAATGTATTAATCATGCCTCAAGGTTTTAAAATACAATACATAATCGAATGTGAAATCAAAGTCAAGTACTAATACAATACAATGTCAAATACTCGGATCATAAAGGAATTACATCAAACAAAACGAATCCCAAATACAAGTAATATATGATCCCAAAAGATGCAAGGCATGATCAACTAAAATCCTCAAACTCCTGAAAAAGCGTTAAAAACGACATCAACACAATGTTGGTGAATTATTCGCAATAAGTAAATAAGATTTGACCCCAATAAAAGATTTAGTAAACATATAAGTTTTAAGAGCATATCTTGATGTACAACCCTAGTGTGAGTATAGATACCAAAGATTTCATACACTATCATGACCACCGATCCCCTAACCTAAGGCGATGCATAAAAATTTATCATACGGCCATAACATTCACTCGTAGGGCTATCCTCTCGAGTAATGAGGGTTGGTCAAACCCATATAGATCTATATATATGAACCGTGGGCATATAGCAAACAAGTGTGAAAGGGGGGCTCACCAAGAGCCTAAAAGCATCCTAATCTAAGGTGATACTAATACACTAGGCATACAAGATATGTATCATATAAAATTTCATAAACGCTTTCCAGCCCAAAATAATAAGAGAAAAGGGCTTCGAATAACTCACAAAATAAGCTCGGCAAGAGATCGGGTAATAATCAATAAGAAGCAAATAATCCGCCGCCTAAGTGCCCTAAATCAATATAACAAGTCTAAGTATCTCAATAACATAGTTCGGTTTAGCCTTGTCGGTTAAGTTTAGAGTTTAAGATTTATTAAAGTATTCCAATGATTTCCAAGTCGAGTCGTGATGACGGTTCAAGGTGACGATGTTCCGCGTCGATAGGGACGATGGGAAAATATCGACACGTCATAATGACTATTAGAAAGGAATAACATTCCGAGCCGAACTTGACTAACAGGAACGTCGATTGAAAGGAATACCGTTACCAAAGTTTATTGAAGTCAACCAAAGTCAACGTCGAAGATGTTGACTTGGTCAAAGTCAAAGATGTTGACTTGGTCAAAGTCAAAGTCAACCATTTGAATGGAAAGTCAAAATTAAAGATATTGATTTAGATTAGTCAAAAGTCAACAATTTTGAATAAAAGTCAAAGTCAACGATTTATAGAATGGAAGTTAACTTGACACTTTTAAGAGTAAAAATACTTTTGTTTTCAGAATAATGAAGTAAAAATGGTTTATAACGGTTTTAACAATTTTCCGGAAAAGTAAATAAACGTTTGATTACATATTCTCAATTAAAGTTTAAGATTGCGATATGTCCTTGAGTCCAAAGACGTTCGTTTAGCTTATATGGTACTTTTATACATAATAAGTTACTGATATAAGTTTGAGGTCAAAACAAAGTCAAAAACGAACAAAAACGATTTTTTTTGAGGGATCAGACCCTAGGTGCGCCGCACCTAGGGGGAGGTGCTTAGCACCGGGCATTTTTCCAAAATCGCGAAAATACGTTTTAGTTGCTAACTGTTTCGTTTGACGTTTTTAGGTAAAAGTGTAAACTGATAAATTGTTAGTTTAGGTTCATTTAACATTTACCAAGTGTCATATATGTCTAAATGTGTGGTTTTACATATATTTATCATAAGATACGTTAATTTCGGTAATAATCTTATCTTTACTTATTTTACATGTTTTAAGTCCAAACTTTCTGAGATTGATAGGTGTTGGTCTAATAGGTTAACCTAACCATTTTCAAGGCTTAAAACCGAATTTGAAAGTAAGGAAATGAAAAGATAAGAGGTTAAAATATTCTACCGATTTCACCCGCAAGACGTGTCGATTATTGAAATCTTGCAAGAACTTCGATAAGGAGGAGACTTCAAGAGTGGTGGTGAGGAGGTATAAGACTCCAAAATACCAATAAAACCACCGATTAGTAAGAGCCTCAAAAAGAAGGAGTTTAAATGAATTTTCGAAGAAAACTTTCTTACCAAGTGTTTCAAAGTGTTACTTTCACCGAAAATCACTAAGCTCCAAGGTGATGGGAGGATTCCGGGAAGGTAAGAGAGCTTCCATTTCACACATGAAAAGAAAGATGTTAGGGGGGTTCCAAAGAAGAAAAAGATAAAGAATTTTCGGAGAGTTTACTTACCCCAAAACCGAAACAAAGTTTCTTCAAGGAAAATCACCGGAACTCCTCATCTTCATGGGTGTCATTGGAATCAAAACTTGGTAGAGACAAGGGAAATAAGATTTATGAGTTAGAACTCCAAGTTAAATGGAAGAAAAGAGAATAAAATGAAGAAAACTCTTAAGAAAACACTTACCGAAATGATGGTCTTTGAGAAGGATCCTGAGAGATGAAGTTGTAAACTTCTTAGATGGATTTCTCTTCGATACCCGTGGAAAAGCTCTCTATTCTCTGGAAAGGTTGAGAGAAAGTGAGTCAATTGTGAAGAGAGAATTGTGTGACCAAAAGTGAATTCATGTTTGATGTAAAAGTTTGAAGTTTGGAAAGAGAATTGGCTCTAACATGCTTTGAGATCCACATTTGAATCTAACATAGCCAAATGGGGGAGTTTGCAGTAAAAAATCACATGAAAAAGGGGTTGTAGCATCTCAAGGAATTGACCAAAACTCGAAAAATTGGATTTTAGCCGAAAAAGCACTAGGTGCTGCGCACCTAGTACCCTGGTGCTGCGCACCGGGCTCTTTCTTGGCCAGATTCTGTTAACTTTCGTTAAAGGACTAGGTGTGTAACAGATTCCGTTAGTTTCTCCGTTAAAGGACTAACTTTGTAATGAAATTTCGAAATAATGATTTTCTTAACCGACGATTATGGCGTAACGCAATACTTTAATAAAGTGAGAATACTAGATATTAGGCACTTAGGTGATTCTAATCTCGAGAGACAAAGTAGTACAAACACATAAACCCGACTCAAATGCAATAAATGTGAGTAAAATAAAGCGAAACACAAGGGTCCAAATCATTGCGAATAAAAAGAGTAATAATCGGTAAATAAAATATACCTCGAAAAGACGGATTGTCACAGCATCCCCCCAGTAAAAAGGAATTCGTCCTCGAAATTCTACCTAAAACTGCTGCTAGGAAGGAGATGTGAATACTTCTTCTGCATTTCGTCCTCCCGTTCCCATGTAAACTCAGCTCCACCTTGGAGTTCCATCGGACCCTTCACTATCGAATCCGAAGCTCCGCCGTAACTTCTGACATCTCGGTCAACAATCTCCCTGGCTCCTCTATCACACGAAGCGGTCATCCAAACATAGTTTCTCCAGGGGTACAATCAGGGTCTCATCCGCAAGGCACTTCTTGAGATGCCGATACATGAAATACGTTGGCACACCGCACAACTCTAGGTGGCAACTCAAGACGGATAAGCCAACACGAGACAATATCCTAAAAGGACCCGTAAAACGTGGACTAAGCTTGCTGCGTTTCTCAAATCGAAACACACCCTTCCACGGAGAAACTTTCAACAATACCATATCTCCAACCTGAAACTCCAAAGGTCTCCTACGCAAATCCGCGTACTTCTTCTGACGGTCTCGGGCGGCTATCAAACGATCCTTGATCTTGAAAATCTTATCCGTCGTCTCCTGAATCAACTCGGGACCCGTAATCTGGCTATCTCCTATCTCTGCCCAACATATCGGAGATCTACACTTCCTACCGTAGAGAGCCTCAAATGGCGCACAATGATACTGGCGTCGGTAACTATTATTATACCGAGAACTCGACCAATGGTAAATGTCGATCCCCAGCTCCCACCAAAATCTAGCACACAAGCTCGAAGCATATCCTCCAATGTATGAATAGTACGCTCACTCCGATCATCAATCTGAAGATGGTATGTCGTACTCATGTCTAATCTGATACGATACTCAAGGCGCGCTGTAAAGACTGCTATAATCTCGAAGTAAATCATGCATCACGGTCTGAATCAATGATACTGGAATACCATTGTCTATCCACGATCTCGTCGATGTACAATCTAGATATTTCACTACTCGGTATTCTTCACGAATAGGAAGAAAGTGCGCTGACTTAGTCAACACGATCGACGATAACCCAGATGGTTCATAACTTCCTGCTCTACACCCCCGACAAACTCCTCACTCTTCTGGGTCAATTTATCATAGGCGAGGCTATCTTCGAAAGAAAAAAAAAAAAAAAAAAAAAAATCTCGAGAAACGACGATAGTAACCTGCTAAACCAGAATGACCGATCTCAGTGGGTGTCTTCGACGACCCAATCTCTAACGGCTTCAATCTTGCAGGATCAACGTGAATGCCCTCACCGCTGACCACGTGGCCAAGAACTGAACGCAGATAACCAAAAATCGCACTTAGAGAACTTAGCGTAGAGTTTCTCCTGCTCAAGCAACCAACACTAGTCTCAATGTTCCTCGTGCTCTTCCCGGCTACGAGAATATATCAGAATGTGTCGATGAAAACAATCACGAACTTGTCGAGGTAAGGACGACATATACGGTTCATCATGTCCATGAAAGCAGGCGCATTCGTAAGACCGAAAGGCATAACCAAAAACTCGAAGTGACCATAACGCGTCCTGAAGGCGGTCTTCGGAATGTCCTCCTTCTGCACTCTCAACTGATGATATGATCGTAAATCAATCTTCGAAAAGAAACATGAACCCTGAAGCTGATCGAACAAGTCATCTATAAGTGGCAAGGAATACCGATTCTTCACGTCATCTTATTCCTGTAGTCGAACACAACCTCATAGATCCATCCTTTTTCTTAACGAAGTGTACCGGCGCGCCCCAAGGAGAGAAACTCGGTCTAACAAAGCCTTTATC
>CAJVGC010000212.1:0-33079 GCA_910822075.1 Senecio squalidus
TGGTTTGGATTGTTGCTTTCGGTAATTATGAAGTTTAGTAGGGTAGTGTGGGAGTATGGACTAGAAATTGTAATGTATGGTAGGGTTTTTAGAAAATTAGGGTTTTAAAGTACCTATGGGTTTTTAGAATTAGGGTTTTGATTTTAAATGGGTATTTTTTGTTTGATTGAGTTTTTTATGGATGAAATGGCTTCTAATATCCTTCTTCATACATACTTAATTCTATTGTGACCTACGGGATTATGAAACATGAATATCACCCACCTAAACCGTGATTCTAACTCGTACCGAATGAAATCTAGGTTTTATAAGGAAATGAGGGTTTTAATGGGTGTAACGTGGTTTGGATTGTTGCTTTCGGTAATTATGAAGTTTAGTAGGGTAGTGTGGGAGTATGGACTAGAAATTGTAATGTATGGTAGGGTTTTTAGAAAATTAGGGTTTTAAAGTACCTATGGGTTTTTAGAATTAGGGTTTTGATTTTAAATGGGTATTTTTTGTTTGATTGAGTTTTTTATGGATAATATGGCTTCTAATATCCTTCTTCATACATACTTAATTCTATTGTGACCTACGGGATTATGAAACATGAATATCACCCACCTAAACCGTGATTCTAACTCGTACCGAATGAAATCTAGGTTTTATAAGGAAATGAGGGTTTTAATAGGTGTAACGTGGTTTGGATTGTTGCTTTCGGTAATTATGAAGTTTAGTAGGGTAGTGTGGGAGTATGGACTAGAAATTGTAATGTATGGTAGGGTTTTTAGAAAATTAGGGTTTTAAAGTACCTATGGGTTTTTAGAATTAGGGTTTTGATTTTAAATGGGTATTTTTTGTTTGATTGAGTTTTTTATGGATAATATGGCTTCTAATATCCTTCTTCATACATACTTAATTCTATTGTGACCTACGGGATTATGAAACATGAATATCACCCACCTAAACCGTGATTCTAACTCGTACCGAATGAAATCTAGGTTTTATAAGGAAATGAGGGTTTTAAAGGGTGTAACGTGGTTTGGATTGTTGCTTTCGGTAATTATGAAGTTTAGTAGGGTAGTGTGGGAGTATGGACTAGAAATTGTAATGTATGGTAGGGTTTTTAGAAAATTAGGGTTTTAAAGTACCTATGGGTTTTTAGAATTAGGGTTTTGATTTTAAATGGGTATTTTTTGTTTGATTGAGTTTTTTATGGATGAAATGGCTTCTAATATCCTTCTTCATACATACTTAATTCTATTGTGACCTACGGGATTATGAAACATGAATATCACCCACCTAAACCGTGATTCTAACTCGTACCGAATGAAATCTAGGTTTTATAAGGAAATGAGGGTTTTAAAGGGTATAACGTGGTTTGATTGTTGCTTTCGGTAATTATGAAGTTTAGTAGGGTAGTGTGGGAGTATGGACTAGAAATTGTAATGTATGGTAGGGTTTTTAGAAAATTAGGGTTTTAAAGTACCTATGGGTTTTTAGAATTAGGGTTTTGATTTTAAAGGGTATTTTTTGTTTGATTGAGTTTTTTATGGATGAAATGGCTTCTAATATCCTTCTTCATACATACTTAATTCTATTGTGACCTACGGGATTATGAAACATGAATATCACCCACCTAAACCGTGATTCTAACTCGTACCGAATGAAATCTAGGTTTTATAAGGAAATGAGGGTTTTAATGGGTGTAACGTGGTTTGGATTGTTGCTTTCGGTAATTATGAAGTTTAGTAGGGTAGTGTGGGAGTATGGACTAGAAATTGTAATGTATGGTAGGGTTTTTAGAAAATTAGGGTTTTAAAGTACCTATGGGTTTTTAGAATTAGGGTTTTGATTTTAAATGGGTATTTTTTGTTTGATTGAGTTTTTTATGGATGAATATGGCTTCTAATATCCTTCTTCATACATACTTAATTCTATTGTGACCTACGGGATTATGAAACATGAATATCACCCACCTAAACCGTGATTCTAACTCGTACCGAATGAAATCTAGGTTTTATAAGGAAATGAGGGTTTTAATGGGTGTAACGTGGTTTGGATTGTTGCTTTCGGTAATTATGAAGTTTAGTAGGGTAGTGTGGGAGTATGGACTAGAAATTGTAATGTATGGTAGGGTTTTTAGAAAATTAGGGTTTTAAAGTACCTATGGGTTTTTAGAATTAGGGTTTTGATTTTAAATGGGTATTTTTTGTTTGATTGAGTTTTTTATGGATGAAATGGCTTCTAATATCCTTCTTCATACATACTTAATTCTATTGTGACCTACGGGATTATGAAACATGAATATCACCCACCTAAACCGTGATTCTAACTCGTACCGAATGAAATCTAGGTTTTATAAGGAAATGAGGGTTTTAAAGGGTATAACGTGGTTGGATTGTTGCTTTCGGTAATTATGAAGTTTAGTAGGGTAGTGTGGGAGTATGGACTAGAAATTGTAATGTATGGTAGGGTTTTTAGAAAATTAGGGTTTTAAAGTACCTATGGGTTTTTAGAATTAGGGTTTTGATTTTAAATGGGTATTTTTTGTTTGATTGAGTTTTTTATGGATAATATGGCTTCTAATATCCTTCTTCATACATACTTAATTCTATTGTGACCTACGGGATTATGAAACATGAATATCACCCACCTAAACCGTGATTCTAACTCGTACCGAATGAAATCTAGGTTTTATAAGGAAATGAGGGTTTTAATGGGTGTAACGTGGTTTGGATTGTTGCTTTCGGTAATTATGAAGTTTAGTAGGGTAGTGTGGGAGTATGGACTAGAAATTGTAATGTATGGTAGGGTTTTTAGAAAATTAGGGTTTTAAAGTACCTATGGGTTTTTAGAATTAGGGTTTTGATTTATAATGGGTATTTTTTGTTTGATTGAGTTTTTATGGATTAAATTTATTCTAATATCCTTCTTCATACATACTTAATTCTATTGTGACCTACGGGATTATGAAACATGAATATCACCCACCTAAACCGTGATTCTAACTCGTACCGAATGAAATCTAGGTTTTATAAGGAAATGAGGGTTTTAAAGGGTATAACGTGGTTTGGATTGTTGCTTTCGGTAATTATGAAGTTTAGTAGGGTAGTGTGGGAGTATGGACTAGAAATTGTAATGTATGGTAGGGTTTTTAGAAAATTAGGGTTTTAAAGTACCTATGGGTTTTTAGAATTAGGGTTTTGATTTTAAATGGGTATTTTTTTTTGATTGAGTTTTTTATGGATAAATGGCTTCTAATATCCTTCTTCATACATACTTAATTCTATTGTGACCTACGGGATTATGAAACATGAATATCACCCACCTAAACCGTGATTCTAACTCGTACCGAATGAAATCTAGTTTTATAAGGAAATGAGGGTTTTAATGGGTGTAACGTGGTTTGGATTGTTGCTTTCGGTAATTATGAAGTTTAGTAGGGTAGTGTGGGAGTATGGACTAGAAATTGTAATGTATGGTAGGGTTTTTAGAAAATTAGGGTTTTAAAGTACCTATGGGTTTTTAGAATTAGGGTTTTGATTTTAAATGGGTATTTTTTGTTTGATTGAGTTTTTTATGGATAATATGGCTTCTAATATCCTTCTTCATACATACTTAATTCTATTGTGACCTACGGGATTATGAAACATGAATATCACCCACCTAAACCGTGATTCTAACTCGTACCGAATGAAATCTAGGTTTTATAAGGAAATGAGGGTTTTAAAGGGTATAACGTGGTTTGGATTGTTGCTTTCGGTAATTATGAAGTTTAGTAGGGTAGTGTGGGAGTATGGACTAGAAATTGTAATGTATGGTAGGGTTTTTAGAAAATTAGGGTTTTAAAGTACCTATGGGTTTTTAGAATTAGGGTTTTGATTTTAAATGGGTATTTTTTGTTTGATTGAGTTTTTTATGGATAATATGGCTTCTAATATCCTTCTTCATACATACTTAATTCTATTGTGACCTACGGGATTATGAAACATGAATATCACCCACCTAAACCGTGATTCTAACTCGTACCGAATGAAATCTAGGTTTATAAGGAAATGAGGGTTTTAATGGTGTAACGTGGTTTGGATTGTTGCTTTCGGTAATTATGAAGTTTAGTAGGGTAGTGTGGGAGTATGGACTAGAAATTGTAATGTATGGTAGGGTTTTTAGAAAATTAGGGTTTTAAAGTACCTATGGGTTTTTAGAATTAGGGTTTTGATTTTAAATGGGTATTTTTTGTTTGATTGAGTTTTTTATGGATGAAATGGCTTCTAATATCCTTCTTCATACATACTTAATTCTATTGTGACCTACGGGATTATGAAACATGAATATCACCCACCTAAACCGTGATTCTAACTCGTACCGAATGAAATCTAGGTTTTATAAGGAAATGAGGGTTTTAATGGGTGTAACGTGGTTTGGATTGTTGCTTTCGGTAATTATGAAGTTTAGTAGGGTAGTGTGGGAGTATGGACTAGAAATTGTAATGTATGGTAGGGTTTTTAGAAAATTAGGGTTTTAAAGTACCTATGGGTTTTTAGAATTAGGGTTTTGATTTTAAATGGGTATTTTTTGTTTGATTGAGTTTTTTATGGATGAAATGGCTTCTAATATCCTCATACATACTTAATTCTATTGTGACCTACGGGATTATGAAACATGAATATCACCCACCTAAACCGTGATTCTTGTAGGTGCATTTCGTTAGTTACTAGATTCTTATGTAATTAACGTTTATTCTAATATCAGTCTTTATATTGTTTTGTTTGAATATTAATATTAAATATTTGATTAATTATATGCTTGAACGTTTACGTTGTTATGAATTAATCAAATATGTGTTTTGTGATGTTTTAATAATATTCATATACATTCTCACGGATGAGGATGATATCCGTGCGTATGTAAGTTCCATTCGCACGAATCAGTTAAGTAAACAAAGTGTTTATTAACTGGTTACATTCGTACGGACGAGATGATGTCCGCACGAATAAGAAGTAATCCGTACTGATGAGATCACTTCCGTACGGATGAAAAGCTGGGCCTATATATACCTAGCTAGGTTTCAGCATTCGGTAAGTTTTTCTAGGGTTTTCTCTTTCGTGCCGAACTGCTGCTGCTGTGTTTATTATTGTTCCAAATCGTTTATAACGTATAAACAATCATCTGAATAGTCTTCCTTAGGTCCGATCGTATCAACAATCGTTGGTTTGATTCCGTTTCCGAAGGTTATATATTCGCTAGATAATCGATAGCTTATTTCCGCTAGGTTATTGATATAACGTTGAGTTTCTTAAGATCACACACCCCCAACAAAGTGGTATCAGAGCGTTGGTTGTAGAAATCAACGTTCTTCTAGTGATTTCTTTAAGATTTTTCGGTTTATGATTGAAACTTTCGTTTGGAATTTTTACGTTCAAAAATCTGTTTCTGGGTTGTTTAGGTTAAGATCTGGGCAGATAGGAAGCGTTTTGGTTTAGAAAATCGAGTTGTAGATCGAATTTTAGCAAAACCCTAAAGTTTCAGCGGCGCATACGAACCAAGTTCTTGAAAAGTTCACATCCGCACAAATAGGAATTCATCCCTGCGGATCTAGGAGTCATTCGTGCGAATCTAAAATTTTTGCTTAAAAGTTAAACTTTTAGTTCATCCGTACGAATAGGTTTCCTCCGTACGAATAGGAACTCATCCGTGTGCATCAATTTGTTCATCCGTGCGAATCACTCATTCGTATAGAGTTCTAGGTTATTTGTCTCATTCGTACGAATCACTCTCATTCGTGCGTATCAGTATCTCATCCGTACGAGTCAAAGCAGTTCATTCGCACGAAGCAGAAGCAGTTTAAATTGAATTTTCACTTTTTAAAATGGCATACGCTATGGCTAGTACCAATTCTAAAATGTCTGAAATGTTAATTAATGATGCTGAAACTGGAAGTATAAACAAGGTCCCAAAGCTAATTTCAATGGACGACTACCCACACTGGAAGCCTCGGTTTGAAATTCATATCAATGGATTGGACTCAAAAATGTGGGACATGATTAAAAATGGATATAATGAACCACTTGGTGAAGATGGAGACCTCATTCCCATTCACAGATATATTGAGGAACAAAGGAAGAGCGTATACTTATTTATGTCAGGCAATTCCTACATCTGTTTTTCATCAGTACAAGACTTACAAGTTATCGAAACAACTGTGGGATGCTTTTGAGTTAGACTGTGAGGGAAACAACAAGTTGAAGTCAATGAAGGGAAGAGCACTAAAAAGGAGTTTGACAACTTTACTTGCTTACATGGCGAATCACTATTCGTTCTTATTAGACGTTTTCAACATTTGATTAGTGAGATGCAAGGATATTCAGTGGTTACAACTGGTCCAGAACGAGTAGAATGTTTTGCTGATGCTTTACCAGACAGCTGGAATGGGTATATTGAGATGTTAAAGGAAAGTGGCTATCTTGCTCGCACTACTTTAAATGATCTATTTACCAAGTTGAGAGAAAAGGAGCAGGATGACAAGTTTCGTGCTCAGAGAAAGGGACACACTCAAGATCCTTCGTTATACTACGCTGATCCCACTCCAGCCACTCCTTCTAATGCTCCACTGAAGACAGCTTTTTCTGCTAACACCTCGGGTACTTCAGGAAATTCTGGTTGTTCAAACTCAAGCTCAAGTCAAGGCGCTCCTGTTCAAATGTCTCAAGTTCAAGCTACTTCAGAATCAGCTTCTACAAGTTTGAAGATCGAGCACTTTCATAAAGGAAATGTTGATGGTGTAACCGAAGATATGGCTATGTTAACTACCTTAGTAGCTTCCTATGATAACTTGCTGCAGGGTAAAATTGGAAATATCAACTTGACTGGGGAAGATTATGAGCAGATTGATCGTGATGAGATGGAAAGAATCGACATTATGTGGGGCTTCGCTAATTTGGTTAGGAGGGCAAAAGAGTACGTGAAAAGGACTGGTAACACAATCGGCGCCAACAAGGAGACTAAGTATGGTTTCGACAAGTATGCCATTACTTGTCACAACTGTGGAGAGAAAGGTCACTTTGCTCCTCAATCTGAGAAGCCAAAACGACCAAGGACTGTTCAGAATCCTTTCAGAGATCAACAAAACAGGAATGTGAACAGAAATACTCCTGAGACGAACAAGAATACTGCTTTGGTGACAACTGGTTCAAATATCTCTACTAGTACAGAGAATTCAGATGTTAAGGCTCTAGTTTTTCAATCTGACGAAGGTTTGGATTGGCAATTTCAAATTAGTGACAATCAATCTGATGCTGAAGTCAACGTTGTGAAAATATTGAATCTCAATGAAGAAAGTGACGGGGAGGAGTCTGTTACATCTGAAGAATCATCTGAGGAATCTTCGGAAGAATCGGAAGCACCAGAGACAAAGAGGGAGTTTTCAATGATGGCATGTACTGCAGAGTCATCAAAGGTCGTCTATGATCCTATCAAGAATACCTGGATTGTTGATAGTGGGGCGTCTAGGCACATGACAGGAAACATGAAATTACTTTCAAATGTCAGATCTGTTAAAGGGGGATATGTTTCTTTTGCTGGAGATAAGGGAGGTTTTATCTCAGCCCAGGGATTGGTTGCAAATAACAAGATCAGCTTTGATAAAGTGAATTTTGTTCAGGCACTTGTCAACAACTTGTTGTCTGTGTCTCAAATTTGCGACAAGAAGTTTAAAGTGATTTTTGATGATTTTCAATGTTACATCATGAGTAAAGATTTCAAGGTTCCCGAAGAGTTGGTTATTACAACTTCACCAAGGGTTGGAGATTTGTATGGGCTCGACATGTCGAAGACTACTGTAAATTCGACTGTGAATCGATTTTGTGGCACAAACGTATGGGACACCTTATTTTGAGAAAGATGAATCATCTAATGCACAAGGATTTGGTTATGGGAGTAAATGTGAAAGGTTTTCAGTTGCCGGAAGTTTGTATTTCGTGCAAAAAGGGAAAGCAGTCCAAGAAGTCTCACAAAGCAAAGAAGTTTCACACGATCGACACTCCACTGGATCTTTTACATATGGATCTTTTCGGACCAATTAAATATGCGAGTGTGGCAGGGGACAAATTTGTTTTAGTGGTGACTGATGATTACTCTAGATTCTCGTGGGTCATGTTTTTACGGGAAAAATCAGAGACATTCGAGAATATCAAGCTGTTAGTTACGACATTGGAAACACTATATAGGTTGAAAGTTCGACGATTTAGAACGGATAACGGTACAGAGTTTAAAAATCAGAGGATGGAGGATTTCTGCAAGGATCGAGGAATTCAACAGCAATTCAGTGTCGCCTATACTCCACAAATGAACGGGGTTGCAGAAAGGAAGAACAGAACGTTGATTGAAGCAGCTAGGACTATGTTGGCTGATTCATCACTGCCAGTACGATTTTGGAATGAAGCGGTAGCTAATGGATGTTACACTTTAAACCGAGTGCTAGTAGTAAAACGTCATGAGAAAACCAGTTATGAGTTGTTGCAGAAGAGAAAGCCAAACTTGCAGTACTTGGAACCCTTTGGAGCTCCTTGTACTATGCTCAACCGTAAATCAGAGGGAAAGTTCGATGAAAAGGCAGTAGAAGGGATATTTCTGGGATACATCACTCCTAACAAGAGAGTTTGGAATCCAGCTACTAAAGCTATTGAAGAATGGTATGAGGTGGACGTTCAGAAGTATTCTAAACCTATTCCTTCCAAAGGATATCCGTGGATGTTTGACTATGATTCTTTATTTGAGTCATTTAATCTTCCCGAGTTTTCCGATGAAGATGTTGTGAGATATTATTCTCACAGAGAAGATTTGGAAGATCCTATTCCTCACGATCCAGTAACTCCAGCAGCTGCTACTCCTCTTGGTACTCAAGATCATACTGCAGAGTACCACACAAATGATGATGGTTCAGATTCTGATGGCTCAGCTACTGTGAATGAGCAAGTTGAAAATCCTGATGTTACTAATTTGAGTCCAAATGTCGATATTCCTCATACTTCGGCTACACGAACTGAACGTGATCACCCTGTTTCAAAAATAATCGGTGAACACACAGCTGGAGTTCGCACCAGAAGACAAATTCAAAGCGATGTCTACGTTGACCTGTTTAAATCTTGGGATGTCACTTACTGCGCACATGCATGCTTTATTTCCCAGATTGAACCGGCTAATATTGAAGAAGCTCTTTTGGATGACAATTGGATAAATTCGATGCAAGAGGAACTCTTACAATTTAAGAAGCTGGGTGTCTGGAGGCTTGTTGCTAAGCCAAAAGGTGCAAAGTCTCTTGGTTGCCGTTGGGTTCACCGTTGCAAAAGGGATGATCAGGGTATAGTTGTTAGAAACAAGTCAAGGCTAGTGGTTCAGGGTTTTCGACAAATACCTGAACTGGATTATAATGAAGTGTTTGCTCCAGTTGCAAGATTGGAGGCGATTCGAATTTTTCTAGCCTTCGCATCATACAAGAGATTCAACGTTTACCAGATGGATGTGAAGAGTGCGTTTCTTTACGGGAATATTCGAGAGACAGTGTACGTTAACCAACCTCCAGGCTTTGTAGACCCATTACATCCGGATAAAATGTATATTCTCGATAAAGCACTTTATGGTCTGCATCAAGCACCGCGCGCCTGGTATGAGACACTTGCAAATCATCTGATCGACAATGGTTTTCGTCGAGGTGTCATCGATTGTACACTTGCAAAAATGATGTCGTCCACATACACTTGCACCAACAGAATATCGTTCATTAAGGAAAGAGGTGACGATATTCTGTTGGTGCAAGTGTATGTGGACGACATCATTTTTGGTTCTACTAATCAAGAGTTGTGTAAGGAATTTGAAGAGGTGATGACAAGCAAGTTCGAAATGAGTTCTATGGGTCCGATTAAGTTCTTTTTGGGGCTACAAGTAGATCAAACAGCAGAGGGAATCTTTATACATCAGACAAAATATGTCAACGACATTTTGAAACGGTTTGAAATGTTGGAAACGAAGTCTGCTTCTACTCCCCTATCGGTGAATCACGGGATATCACCAGAATCTACGGGGGAGCCAATTGATCAGTCTCTCTATCGCTCCATGATCGGTTCTCTTATGTACCTCACCGCTTCACGTCCAGATATTATGTTTCCTGTGTGCTTGTGTTCCCGATACCAAGCAGCACCAACTGTTGTTCATCTTCAAGCAGTGAAGCGTATTATGCAATATCTGAAGGGTACTCCAGATTTAGGTCTTTGGTATTCTAATGATGACACTTTTGAATTATCTGCTTTCAGTGACTCGGACTATGGAGGTTGCAAGAAGGATGCTAAATCAACTTCAGGAGGATGTCAGTTTCTCGGAACGCGTCTCATAACATGGCAGTGCAAGAAACAGACCGCTGTAGCATTGTCCACATGTGAGGCTGAATACGTAGCTGCGGCTAGTTGCTGTTCTCAGGTTATCTGGATTCAACAACAACTGCGTGATTACGGTTTGTCTATCACTACTACTCTTATCTATGTTGATAATTCTGCTGCCATAGTTGTCACTAAGAATCCCGTGCACCATCCTAAAACCAAACACATAGGCGTAAAATATCATTTCATTCGTGATTGCTTTGAAAAACACTTAATCGATGTCATCTATATCGAAACAATGTTTCAAAAAGCTGATATTTTTACAAAAGCATTCGATAAGTCTAGGTTTGGGTTTTTATTGCTGGAAAATGGTGTTGTCAAAAAGAGTGACGTAATTGAAGAACCTAAGTCGGACAAGTAACCGGGATTATTTTTGTACACTACGTTAAGTTTTTTTTTTCTTATTTTTATTTTTTATTTTTAGTTTTGCTTTTATTTTCTTCTTTTAGTTTATAAAATTTCGAAAAATACAAAAAGATTTTTATTTTTAGAATTTTAGGGGGAGAAAAAAAAAAAAAAAAAAAAAAAAAAAAAAAAAACGGGGGAAGTGAGGAAATACTGAACTAAACTGATCATGTAAATTGTCAAAAAGTATGCTGAACGTAATATTTATACATATCAGTTGTAGGATATATTGGTAGGCTTATCTCACTGAATCTTGACAAAATTAATCATTTTAAGAGGGTTGTCGCAGATATCAAAATTTATTTTAAATCATTATGGATATGTCTCAAAGACTGTCTAAATGATATCTAGAGATCAATAACAATTGAGAACACTATAAACAACACACAACAGTCGAAATTAATTTTCTCAAATATTATGATTAGCTTTTGTCTCGTAGTGTTTGTGGCTTTTCGCTGGATCAATTGGATGATAGTAAATATTAGGCGTAATATCAGAAAATAAATACAGTATGTCAGTATTTATTGAAGCAATTAAGGGCAATTTCAGTGATTTTGGGATAACATTCTTGAATGATTTGATCAAGATTAAAGAATTTGAAGAAATTATGTGAACACCAAAATAGACTCAGTCTATTCAAGATCAAATACAAAGTAAGAGATAAGTAAACAACTTCAAAAATACCTTGATGGATGAACAGAAATATAAGGTCGAGAGAATGATCATATTTCGAGCATTCCAAATAAAGGGTGACGAAGTACTTAAAATCTTCAAAAATACCTTGATGGATGAACAGAGTTATAAGGTCGAAAGAATGATCATAACTCGAGCATTCCAAATAAAGGGTGACGAAGTGCTTATTCTCTGAATGGTGTAAATTAAACGTTTTAACGATTAAGAATCACTGGTCCTTATTGCCTGTGCAGTGGATGTTATACTGACATACGGAATAAATATTATGATATTACGTTTGGTATTTATGAAGATAGAATTGAAAAGGCTGAAAAGTTAAGAGGACAAATACACAAACATACGTGCAATTCTAATTATGATATAATTCTGATGACTGTTAAAATTCAAAAGGTGTGTTGATTTCTATGTTCAAAATATTGGGAGATCTTAGCGAGATAACCATTTTGAAATAAAATGTCAATTGAATGTTTGTTTAAGTTTAAGAGGACAAATATACCAATAATCGTCAACTGATATGTTAATAGTTACTACGAAAAATTAATGACAATGCTATGTTTCAGTATCAGTCTGATCCCTTATTCAAAACACTAAAGGAATGTGAAATTTTCAGTTTATGTATTTGTTAGTTAAACTTTTAAATTTTCAGTAGTTTGTCGTAGTTAAAATTTCCTTTGATTTACCAAAAACAAAAAAATACAAAAACATTTTTTTATTTTTAGCTTTTCTTTATTTTTCATTTTGTTAGTTTTACGGTTACTTGTCGTGACCTAAATGTGAAACAGAGATTAATTCGTAAAGTCATAATTGTTGATGAAGTTTTTGGTTAGGATCTTTCGAAATTATGTCTCATTTAGCTAAACGTTTATTTTTTTGTTTGAATTGATAACTGTTATGTGGTTAACGTTTAATTGATGTTTAAGTTTTGAAGAAACGTGAAATTTTAAGTTTATGAGTTCGACAGCTCATTCGTGCGGAGGTAAATTACATACGCACGGACAAGCTACTCAATCGCACGAATCAAAGGGAAAGTATTGGTTAGGCTGAAAATTCTCCTTCGTGCGAATGAAATTACATTCGGGCGAATGTCTTTCACATTCGTGCGAATGAGAAACGGGTATATATATGTTTAAGATTCGTTTGTGCTGTTCACTTTCATTATCACATTCGGACGAATTGAGAGCAAATTTTCACAAAATTTTAAAAGTGTGGGAAAGAGTTTTTGATTCTTGTTTTATTTTGTAACTTTGTCTTGCGAGTATAACCATATAAACCACTTAAGGTATAACGATCGTTTTAGTTATAAATTGTTAAATTTTAAATCTGAATGTGTGTTAAATGTGTGTTTGAAATTGTTAATTGGGTTAGGGGTTTTGTAAATCGGCACTTTACGAACATGTTGGCATAAGTTTTGTGATCAAAAACGGGTTTACATTAAAATCAGGGTTTTGGAAAACCAACAGTTTTGATGAACTTCGTTCGCACGAATGTATATACATCCGTGCGGATAGCATCATCATTCGTACGAATGTTTACTTCGTTCGTACGAATGTAAAAATGTAATCTTTTGTTTTGCTTAGTTCATCCGTACGGATACATACTGATTCGTACGGATGGAAGTCTACATTCGTACGGATGGCCATTAACAGAAACTTTAAAACGTTTGAATTTTATTCTAACTGTTTTGCGTTCTATGTTTATAATTCTGTTTGCAGAAAATGGCTGAATCCTCTCAAGTTCAAAGTACTAGATGGATCGTTGGCACGAAAAATAACATGTGCGCTTATCTCGATGAAACGACCCGTAATACCCAACAGTTCGCTGGAATCATTCAATTCTTGAAGAGGTCAAGAATCTTCAAAGCTATCTCCACTGAGCGTGTACCATATATGACTCATATCTCAGCATTCTGGGAAAACGCTAAAGTCGTACGTGAAGATGGAAAGGTGCAGATACACAGTTCTATTCTCGGGACTGAGGTAATGATCGATGAACACGTCATCAGAGAAGTTATTGGTTTCGAAGATTCGGTGGAGATGCCCACGAAGCTGAACAAATATTTAGTCAGAGGGTTGCTGCTGAGGGTGAAGTATGTTGGTGATATTGAAAAAGGGGTGATCACGAAGTCAGGACTCAGCATTCAGTACAAGTACCTGTGCCATGTGTTGCGGCATTGTTTGAGTCCTCGCAGGTCTGGGCATGATGAGATGCGCGAGACCATTCAGAGCGCGTTTGCTGCATTGGTGTTGAACATTCCATTTAACCTTTCGGGAATGATTTTGCAGCACACGACGGAAAACTTGGAGATGAAGAAACAGAAGTATTTTATGTATGCTAGATTTGTGCAGATAATCCTGGACGTGAAGATTCCTAACTTGCCAAAGAATGATGATGATGCAATCAAGCTAGACGAAATGAATGATGGAACTATGATACGCATGCTTTCATACAAGGGCAAGGATGAGAAGCCTAAGGAGAAGAGATTGAGTGGGCATCTTGCTAAGCCAGAGTATGTGTGTCCTGGCGGCAAGAAATGGCGTCACGAAGACAGTGATTCAGATACTGAGGATATAGTTGTGCCTCAATCTGATTCTGATGAGGAGGTTATTTATGTTGAATCTCCTGTTACCGGTACATCGTCATCTCAAGTTGAGTTACGAGATGAAGACGATGTTGTTTTGAGTACTGAGCAGAGTCCTTCGGTAAAGAAAAGGAAAGCTGCAGGAAAGTCGTTGAGAGATATTATCAGTAACAAGGGGAAAGCTGCAAAACGTTTCAAGCATGTAAAACGTACTGATCTTACTGCCAGCACAGCAACTCCAGTTCCTCCTCCTATGGCATCTCAACAACAGCAAGGTTCTCAACAAAGCGAGCCTATCATCACGACAGCCACGATAACTACAATCACAAGAGAACAATCGTCGTCGTCAGTGCAGATATCTGATTCTGTTCAGCTCTCCACTTTGAATTCTATGTTGTTGGGTGTTTTATTGAGACAGCAACAACAGGATGAAGAAATTAAAAGATTGAATGAGTTGATGACGAAAGGGGAAGCTGAAAGAGCTGAAATGTCAAAGAAGATTGATGATCAAAACTTATTGCTTGATTCTCAGAAGCTGTTGATTGAGTATCAGAACAAGGAGTTGGTGCTCTTTAAAGAAAAGGTCAAGAGTTTGGAGGATGCTACCAATAAAATACAAGACAGTATGATTGCACGGGATGATGGAATATTCAGACTCAACGCACCAGCCGATGCATCTGCTGACTCGGCCGATGCATCTGCTGACTCGGCCGATGCATCAAAGTGAATCCCAGCATGATATTACTCCCATTTCACATAAAAAGTCCAATTTAACTTACATTTTGGATATGCAGGGGGTAATACAGTTTAGTGTTGATTACGACAAATAAGAAGGAGGGATCGTACATAGCTTGTCTAAAGAGCAGATTGCAGAATTATTTGAGATGAATCCTGATGATGTTATGTCTGACGAATCTGCATCTGCTTCTGATGTTAATCCTCCTGATTCTGAAGCTGATGATGATGAGATAGAGTTCGAGCAAACTGTTGATTCAACAGAACCTATCTATCAGTCAAATGATTTCCAAGATCTTCCAAATGACGATGCAATGTTTAATGTAAATGATGAAGATCTCAATCGGAAGTTAGAGAAACTTCCGGCAGCCAATCAAGCTACACCAAATCAAGAAGAAATGAGTGTCAAGAAAGCTGAATGGCTTCAGGCTATGAAAGAATGTTTCCGCCCGCCTCAACAAGTTGTTCAACCTGACTATACGAAGTTTTATTCTTTGAAGGGTGCAAAGACTGAAGGCCAGATAATAAGTTGGGCATACTTGGAGGATTTGAATGTTTATGCCGTCAAGAGAGAACGAGGCATAGATTACTTTAAACGCGCTCACGATTTGAAGACGCTGCCATATTTTGACATGATGCAGTTGGCTCGTCTTAAGTTGCTGTACAGTGAGAAAGATGATAAAGCAACTTGGTTGGAAAAACAGCTTTGGTTTGAGTTCAGAAATCAGTGGAAATTCCTAAGGCCGCAGTATCCACATATTACCTACTCCAAAGATCGGAAGAATCGGAGAACAGGTAAAGCTGTGAAGCCTGTCAAGTATCAAGCGCCGAAGGTGATGGAGAAGATTCCACTACGCCAAATGCAAGATGGTTTTCATCGAAGATTCAAGTGGTGGTACTATGATGATCGAACCACTGAAGCGGTGATCGTGATGGAGCGTAAAGGTGTTTGGGAAACACTGAGAATTTTTGATCCGATGTGGATTAGAAATTTCTCTGATGATGATATTTTTTGTCTGTTCGAATGTCCTATATTCTTTGATGTCAAGGATATGGATCAAGCGATGCGTTTCAACAAGATTGTACATGTATGTTTCGCTTACAAGATCCACGCTTAAGAGGGCAGATCGAAGACGTGTTTTGGGCAGCAGCAAAGATTTTTGAAGACTGAAGACATAGAATCTAGTTCCTAGGGGGAGTTTGTAGGTGCATTTCGTTAGTTACTAGATTCTTATGTAATTAACGTTTATTCTAATATCAGTCTTTATATTGTTTTGTTTGAATATTAATATTGAATATTTGATTAATTACATGCTTGAACGTTTACGTTGTTATGAATTAATCAAATATGTGTTTTGTGATGTTTTAATAATATTCAGATACATTCGCACGGATGAGGATGATATCCGTGCGTATGTAAGTTCCATTCGCACGAATCAGTTAAGTAAACAAAGTGTTTATTAACTGGATACATTCGTACGGACCAGATGATGTCCGCACGAATAAGAAGTAATCCGTACGGATGAGATCACATCCGTACGGATGAAAAGCTGGGCCTATATATACCCAGCTAGGTTTCAGCATTCGGTAAGTTTTTCTAGGGTTTTCTCTTTCGTGCCGAACTGCTGCTGATGTGTTTATTATTGTTCCAAATCGTTTATAACGTATAAACAATCATCCGAATAGTCTTCCTTAGGTCCGATCGTATCAACAATCGTTGTTTTGATTCCGTTTCCGAAGGTTATATATTCGCTAGATAATCGATAGCTTATTTCCGCTAGGTTATTGATATAACGTTGAGTTTCTTAAGATCACACACCCCCAACAATTCTAACTCGTAACGAATGAAATCTAGGTTTTATAAGGAAATGAGGGTTTTAATAGGTGTAACGTGGTTTGGATTGTTGCTTTCGGTAATTATGAAGTTTAGTAGGGTAGTGTGGGAGTATGGACCAGAAATTGTAATGTATGGTAGGGTTTTTAGAAAATTAGGATTTTCAAGTACCTATGGCTTTTTAGAATTAGGGTTTTGATTTTAAAAGGGTATGTTTTGTTTGGTGGAGTTTTTCATCGATGAAATGCCTTCTAATATCCTTCTTCATACATAGTTAATTCTATTGTGACCTACGAGATTATGAAACATGAATATCACGGACCTAAACCGTGATTCTAACTCGTACCGAATGAAATCTAGGTTTTATAAGGAATTGAGGGTTTTAAAGGGTATAACGTGGTTTGAATTGTTTCTTTCGGTAATTATGAAGTTTAGTAGGGTAGTGTGGGAGTATGGACTAGAAATTGCGTTGTATGTAGGGTTTTTAGAAAATTAGGGTTTTAAAGTACCTATGGGTTTTTAGAATTAGGGTTTTTATTTTAAATGGGTATTTTTTGTTTGATTTAGTTTTTTATGGATGAAATGGCTTCTAATATCCTTCTTCATACATACTTAATTCTATTGTAAGGAAATGAGGGTTTTAATTTGGTGTAACGTGGTTTGGATTGTTGCTTTCAGTAATTATGAAGTTTAGTAGGGTAGAGTGTGAGTATGGAATAGAAATTGTAATGTATGGTAGGGTTTTTAGAAAATTAGGGTTTTAAAGTACCTATGGGTTTTTAGAATTAGGTTTTTTATTTTAAAAGGGTATTTTTTGTTTGATTGAGTTTTTTATGGATGAAATGGCTTCTAATATCCTCATACATACTTAATTCTATTGTGACCTACGGGATTATGAAACATGAATATCACCCACCTAAACCGTGATTCTAACTCGTACCGAATGAAAACAAGGTCTTATAAGGAAATGAGGGTTTTAATAGGTGTAACGTGGTTTGGATTGTTGCTTTCTGTAATTATGAAGTTTAGTAGGGTAGTGTGGGAGTATGGACCAGAAATTGTAATGTACGGTAGGGTTTTTAGAAAATTAGGATTTTCAAGTACCTATGGGTTTTTAGAATTAGGGTTTTGATTTTAAAAGGGTATTTTTTGTTTGGTGGAGTTTTTCATCGATAGAATGCCTTCTAATATCCTTCTTCATACATACTTAATTCTACTGTGACCTACGGGATTATGAAACATGAATATCACCCACCTAAACCGTGATTCTAACTCGTACCGAATGAATCTAGGTTTTATAAGGAAATGAGGGTTTTAAAGGGTATAACGTGGTTTGAATTGTTTCTTTCGGTAATTATGAAGTTTAGTAGGGTAGTGTGGGAGTATGGACTAGAAATAGCATTGTATGTAGGGTTTTTAGAAAATTAGGGTTTTAAAGTACCTATGTATTTTTAGAATTAGGGTTTTTATTTTAAAAGGTTATTTTTTGTTTGATTTAGTTTTTTATGGATGAAATGGCTTCTAATATCCTTCTTCATACATACTTAATTCTATTGTAAGGAAATGAGGGTTTTAATGGGTGTAACGTGGTTTGGATTGTTGCTTTCGGTAATTATGAAGTTTAGTAGGGTAGTGTGGGAGTATGGACTAGAAATTGTAATGTATGGTAGAGTTTTTAGAAAATTAGGGTTTTAAAGTACCTATAGGTTTTTAGAATTAGGGTTTTGATTTTAAATGGGTATTTTTTGTTTGATTGAGTTTTTTATGGATAATATGGCTTCTAATATCCTTCTTCATACATACTTAATTATATTGTGACCTACGGGAATATGAAACATGAATATCCCCCACCTAAACCGTGATTCTAACTCGTACCGAATGAAATCTAGGTTTTATAAGGAAATGAGGGTTTTAATGGGTGTAACGTGGTTTGGATTGTTGCTTTCGGTAATTATGAAGTTTTGTAGGGTAGTGTGGGAGTATGAACTAGAAATTGTAATGTATGGTAGGGTTTTTAGAAAACTAGGTTTTTAAAGTACCTATGGGTTTTTAGAATTACGGTTTTAATTTTAACAGGATATTTGTTGTTTGATTGAGTTTTTTATGGACGAAATGGCTTCTAATATCCTTCTTCATACATACTTAATTCTATTGTGACCTACGGGATTGTGAAACATGAATATCACCCACCTAAACCGTGATTCTAACTCGTACCGAATGAAATCTAGGTTTTATAAGGAAATGAGGATTTTAATAGGTGTAACGTGGTTTGGATTGTTGCTTTCTGTAATTATGAAGTTTAGTGGGGTAGTGTGGGAGTATGGACCAGAAATTGTAATGTATGGTAGGGTTTTTAGAAAATTAAGATTTTCAAGTACCTATGGGTTTTTAGAATTAGGATTTTGATTTTAAAAAGGTATTTTTTGTTTGTTGGAGTTTTTTATGGATGAAATGCCTTCTAATATCCTTCTTCATACATACTTAATTCTATTGTGACCTACGGGATTATGAAACATGAATAATACCCATCTAAACCGTGATTCTAATTCGTACCGAATGAAACCTAGGTTTTATAAGGAAATAAGGCTTTTAAAGGGTATAACGTGGTTTGAATTGTTGCTTTCGGTAATTATGAAGTTTAGTAGGGTAGTGTGGGAGTATGGACTAGAAATTGTAATGTATGGTAGGGTTTTTAGAAAATTAGGGTTTTAACGTACCTATGGGTTTTTAGAATTAGGTTTTTTATTTTAAATGGGTATTTTTTGTTTGATTGAGTTTTTTATGGATGAAATGGCTTCTAATATCCTCATACATACTTAATTCTATTGTGACCTACGGGATTATGAAACATGAATATCACCCATGTGACGTCCTCGCCAATTTGAAGTACTTATGTTACTGTTATTATTTATATTTTATTCGCAATTGATTTCGACCCTTGTATTTCGCTTTGTTTTACTCACGGTTTATTGATGAGAATCGGGTTTCATGTGATTATTTTGATTCGTCCCTCGAGACGTAAGTTGATTTTTACCTTAGTGCCAAATAGTTAGTATGCTCATGAAAATAGGTTAGGAGGTTATGCCCAAATTGTCAGTTATCGTATTCTTTATCTTCGAGAAACCGTGCTTTTAAGCTTGTTTATCTTTTACCGAAATCGTGCGTTTCTTGAATCCAAACTTAAAAGTTATCATTTAAATGAATCATAATACCAATAATACATATGATGAACTTTCCTAAGTTCATTTGTAAAACAATCGGGAATCCTAAACGAATGCATATACTTAACGACGACACGAACAAAACGAAGCAAATCCAGGAGATGGACTGGGCGCGCCGCAGTCATCCCCTGGACAGGTTGTTTTTGTTGTGTTGTGAGTCATAAGTTGCATGTTATATAAACTTGACACCTACTTAAAAACGTGGCAAGAGCTCAATATTGCAGAACATGAGTCATCTTAAGCCTTATATATATATTTAGAATCATTCTAACATCATAAGGTTTTCACAAAATCAATTCCCTTTTTCTCTCTATTTGAAGATATCACATAAACACAAACTTTACCCTTCACCCAAACCCATTTCTTGTGGCTGAAATTCCAGCAAGTAAACAACAATTAAACACCAATTTCATCTCTTTAAATCGTTTATATCATCAAGGGAAGCTAGGGTAAATCATCCATGGGTTGCATGTTTTGATTTCTATAAGTTTTTGGGTCAAAGATCACCACCAAAGCATCAAGAAATTCCATCAAGTCATTTTAGATCATCACATCTTCATTTTCTTTGAGGTATAATAACCTTTCATCACTATTTTCATTTGATTTACTTATTGCATGTATCATCTAATACACAAATAAGAGTATTTATGAAGATTTGATGGGTAATAATCTATGAAATCAAAATTTTTATAAAAGTATATATGGATCTTTGATTTAAATGGTGAAAAGCTTTACAAAATGGTTGTTTGAAAGTGTTTTGATGATTCCATAACTTGCATGTTTAAGTCTATTACATCAAAAGATGATTTTCCAACATAAAACAATTTTTGTAAAAATCGAAAAATCTGAGGTCGTGACCGCGCCACGGTGCCTCCACCGCGAGGCGGTCGTGGTAATATTTTGACCGCGGCGCAGTCACCCCACAGCGAGGCGGTCGTTGTCCAGATTTTGGAAACTTTGTAAATCCGTTAAATTTGCACCTTAAACTTGTTATATTATGAACCTTTATTAACGGTGAGTGTATTTTGTTTTGGGAGGAAGATTTGTCCTCATCACCACGCCACCGAGGTCTTTGGTTCTGGATTCTTTTCTTAAATATTCTAGCGGGTGCTAACGGTAACAATCGTTTTCTCTCAAATTCCTCATTTTCATTATCCATCGTTATTCGGTTTTTAGCCTTGAAAACGGTTAGGAGTAAATAATAGACCAACACTAATGTATTGTCGGACTTGGATTGAGAATGGACGAAATATATTAAAATGTAATCAAACCGAAAGTATCATAATTAACTTATTATTGTATTATGTATTATGAGAAAGGTTTAAAATGCAAATTGTTATCAAGCGGGAAAGTGTATGAATTTTGGACAAATAATTTTTGATGCGGAAGCGGTGCCGGATTTTCCATTCACGACTTTGCGACCTAAAACACATATATAATTAAATTGTATACAAAAGTAACATATTCTACAATAACATCGTCTTTGGACTCAAAGACGCCAACGCAATCAAAGGTGTCATAATATTACTTAAAACGGATATTTTCAACCTTTTTGCGATATACTAAACTTCGCCACATATGTGATCATCGTTTTAAGTCATCAAAATATATTTTGCGGCAAACTTTATAAATGGTTTTGAAAAGGTATTTTACTCTAAACATTTTGGTATGAAAAACACTTCAAATTATCCCAAGTGTCAAATTGGACTTTTAAATTGATTTTGACTTTAATAAGTCAACATAAATGACATTTGACTTTCATAAGTCAACATCTGTGACTTTGACTTTTATAAAGTCAACATTCCTTACGTTTGACCTTGACCAAGTCAACATTTTTTCCGTTGACCTTGGTCGATCTATTGAAACTTGATAACGATATTCTATTAACCGATACTCCTGGTAATCATTTTCGATGCGGATTATCATCCTTTTCCAGTTGACGATTATGACGTGAAATGCCGATACTCTCTCCGGATGGTCCTGTTTGACGCGGAACATCGCCTTCTAAATACGTCACCTCAATTAAACTTATTAATATTTGGATTATCTTATTTAACTTAATCTTAACCGACAAGGCTAAACCGAACCTAGACATATAGAGATACTGAGACTATATTGTTTATTGTTTTAAGGCACTTAGGCGGTGGAGTTGTAACTCTGTGTTGGTGTACCCGATATTTGTTTGCTGAAGCTTTACGAGTGAGTTATTCGTAGCCCTTGTCTTACTATTTTTGGGCTGTAAAGCGTATTTTAAAACTGTCTGCGTATGCGGAATATTATTAATCATCTTATTGTGTATTTTAAAACTGTCTGCGTATGCGGAATATTATTAATCATCTTATTGTGTATTTTAAAACTGTCTGCGTATGCGGAATGTTATTGATTATCTTGTTTACCTAGTAGAATAGGTCTGCCTTAGATTGGGTGCCTTATATACTCGTTAAGCTTCGTGCCCAACGGTTTCATATATATATATAGCTATATGGGTTATATCGCCTGACCCTCATCCCTCAGTAGGTATCTATGTGTGGGTGTTATGACCGTACTTGATTCATGGATGCCTTTGGTTGGCACTGCCTTAGGAATTGCGTCTTTAGGACTGGCAAGGTTCGATGTATAACTAATCTAAGCCTGGTATCCTCGCTAGGGTTGAAAAACAAGATATGGTATTTGAAATTATAATGTTTATTGAAACTTGTCGATGGGTCACTTTTACTTTAAAATTGCGAATAATTCACCAACATGTTGTTGATGTCGTTTTAACGCTTTGCAGTAAATTGAGGATTTCCAAATCATGCCATAGTTTATTTTCGGATCGCTTGCTTTGGGAAATTTGAATTTGAACTCTTTATTGTAATTTCCATGACGATCCTTTTGTTGATTTCTTTTGGAAATTGTATTTGTACTAGGCGTCTTACCGCCCTTGACTTATTTATGTATTTTGTAACATTTGGCATGATCTATTTAATTTGATGTTTTGTTTATCGGTTATATTGTTGTAATCTTGACTTTGATATTATAACTGGAACGCTCCGTGTTTCCGCTTCCGAGCGGGCTGTGACAGAAGTTGGTATCAGAGCCAAAGGTTATAGCGAACCGAGTGATTTTAATTGAGTAAATCACTTGGACTATGACCATAGGCTTTTTAAATCGATTTTTACTATGATTGTAATGTGTGCACTATTTTTCATACGTGTTTAATTTCACGTTGTGTTTTGGCATTTGGCCTTGTTTTTGTGTTGCACACATTTGCTGATCGAGTCTTTCCTTTTTATTTTAGGAAGATGGCGCCTACGAGGAGAGTTTCGACACGAAGTTCCGCGCGACGTGCTACCGCGAACGCGAGGACTAATACCGCGAATCCGAACCCGAGAGCTAATACGTCGAACGCAAGAAGGAATGATTCTGAGAACGATACGACTCCTGACATGGCACAGATGATTGCTCAACAGATAGCGGCAATGATGCCCGAGCTTATAGCTCAACTGAGGGAGGGCACAGCCCAAGGAACTAGTGTGGTTCAGGTTCTGGAAATCCCGAGCCGGTTGTCCACAATGAGGGTCCTGAGCCGGTTGTTAATAATGAGGGACCCGAAATCGTGATTACTGGATCAGGTAGGGCAGAGGGCTCGACCCAACGCGCTGGGTGCACGCTGAAGACTTTTATGAGCTGTAAGGCCCCAGAGTACAGAGGCAATGAGGGAGCGACTGGAACGCTCCAGTGGATGGAAAAGATGGAATCTATTTTCGATGCTATTGACTGTGCGGACAAAGATCGAGTCCGATTTGCTGCGTTTGTATTTCAAGGAACGGCTCTGACGTGGTGGAATTCAATCGTGAATGTGCGAGGCCGAGCTGAGATCAGCAAGATGACTTGGGAGCAACTAAAGGAGTTGATGATTATTTAGAAGTTGGAGGATGAGTTATGGAACTTGACCATGGTTGGGTCAGACATCCAAGGGTACACTTCGCGTTTTCACGCTCTGTCCCAGCTAGTGCCGCACTTGGTCCGACCGGAGCTTAAACGTATAGGTCGCTACACTCACGGATTACCCCCAGCAATTCGTAAGAGTGTCCTATCCAGCAAACCGAGCACCTTTCAGAGCGCGGTGGAAATTGCGATTACTTTGACTCAGAATGCGGTTCGGGATGGTGAGTTACCCCCGATGATTGTTAAGCTAAACTCCGAAGGGAAACGGGGTGGTGAAGACCGTTATGGGATTCGCAGAAGAGACCTAGGAGGCAGGATACTCCTCAAGATGTGCAAGCATATGCAGTTGTGGCTCCGTATGTCAGAGGTGGGCCTCCACAGTGTGATCAGTGTGGTAGTCACCACCCTAGGGAGTTGGCTTGTTGGAAATGCGATAAATGTAAGAAACTTGGTC
This sequence comes from Senecio squalidus, assembly GCA_910822075.1. NCBI lineage: Eukaryota > Viridiplantae > Streptophyta > Magnoliopsida > Asterales > Asteraceae > Senecio > Senecio squalidus. The sequence continues at coordinate 24,263 of CAJVGC010000212.1, forward strand.
ACACAGGGAGGTATTGTAAGACCATGAAGGGAAAATGTTATGAATGTGGATCTCCTGAGCATCTTAAGGCCAACTGTCCCGAGTTAGCTCCAGCCGGTACATATACTCCTCCTATCTAAGTTGAACCTGCGTTTATCCTATTTGATATTTGATGCTTAGTCTTATTATCGTCGGATTGCACACTTCTATTTTCGCATCCTTGTATGTCATTTCCTTTGTACGCCCCTACTGCGTTGGAACCGAAGGAAGCTCCTACCTGCAAAGAAGTCGACGAGACGAGGTTGCCCTACGAGTGCGATTCCGAGGGGTTCGACTTCAAATTTTAATCCATCACCTTGCTTCGAATTGCTAATAATCGTTTCTTGCACATTTAAACTTTAGTGGATTAATTCCGCAATTGCATGGTTCATTACGAACTACGCGTAATTTGGCCAACTACGCCTAGTTTGGAATAAATTATGCAAGACCGGAACATAATTCCTATTGTTAACAGTTTTCGAGTCAATATCTCTCAATTCTACTGATCTCCAATTTTATTTCATCTTTCGAAGAGTTTCATATCGGATGCGTTTAGGATTAAGATTCTTTGTACGTCTGTACCCTTAACGTCTTCCCTCGAAATAGAGCGTGCCGTTGGTGAGTTTTACCTGCTATCGAAGTACGTCTTACCTATTGTGTTCGTTCCGATGACCATTCTTTTCCTATCAACTTGATTTCGATCGCCGTAGGTGGATTCGACGTTATTATGAGCATGGGTTGGTTGTCGACGCACCGTGCAGAGGTTATATGATTCGAGAAGAATATCTGCATACCGTTATCGCTAGAGAGACTGTTGTTAGATCAGGAGGCCGTCACCGAGGATTATATATTATTTGGATTATCATGGATCGGCTGACTAAGACAGCACATTCCTGCCTATTCGAGAAGATTACCGAATAGAGAAACCTTTTAGATTGCTTATTGACGAGATTTTTCCGTCATTCCTGATCGTGACGCGCGTGCTTTAGACTTGGCGGAAGTTGGGATCGACATTTTCTACTAGCCGAGCTTTCATACTACAATAGTAACCGCCCCATATTTTGTTGTGCGTCGTGTGAGGCTTTTTACCTTCATAACTCTAAAGCTTGGAGCCAATTTACTCAGGAACGGGAGGATGTAATGCAGCGAAAATTTCCCCATCTATTTTCTACTAGCGATGCTCATTAGTAATTTCGAGGACGAAATTCTTTTAACTGGGGGAGGCTGTGACGTCCCGCCAATTTGAAGTACTTATGTTACCGTTATTATTTATATTTTATTCGCAATTGATTTCGACCCTTGTATTTCGCTTTGTTTTACTCACGGTTTATTGATGAGAATCGGGTTTCATGTGATTATTTTGATTCGTCCCTTGAGACGTAAGTTGATTTTTACCTTAGTGCCAAATAGTTAGTATGCTCATGAAAATAGGTTAGGAGGTTATGCCCAAATTGTCGGTTATCGTATTCTTTATCTTCGAGAAACCGTGCTTTTAAGCTTGTTTATCTTTTTCCAAAATCGTGCGTTTCTTGAATCCAAACTTAAAAGTTATCATTTAAATGAATCATAATACCAATAATACATATGATGAACTTGCCTAAGTTCATTTGTAAAACAATCGGGAATCCTAAACGAATGCATATACTTAACGACAACACGAACAAAACGAAGCAAATCCAGGAGATGGACTGGGCGCGCCGCAGTGGGCTGGCTGCGCCGCAGTCATCCCCTGGACTGGTTGTTTTTGTTGTGTTGTGAGTCATAAGTTGCATGTTATATAAACTTGACACCTACTTAAAAACGTGGCAAGAGCTCAATATTGCAGAACATAAGTCATCTTAAGCCTTATATATATATTTAGAATCATTCTAACATCATAAGGTTTTCACAAAATCAATTCCCTTTTTCTCTCTATTTGAAGATAGTACATAAACACAAACTTTCCCCTTCACCCAAACCCCTTTCTTGTGGCTGAAATTCCAGCAAGTAAACAACAATTAAACACCAATTTCATCTCTTTAAATCGTTTATATCATCAAGGGAAGCTAGGGTAAATCATCCATGGGCTGCATGTTTTGATTTCTAAAAGTTCTTGGGTCAAAGATCACCACCAAAGCATCAAGAAATTCCATCAAGTCATTTTAGATCATCACATCTTCATTTTCTTTGAGGTATAATAACCTTTCATCACTATTTTCATTTGATTTAGTTATTGCATGTATCATCTAATACACAAATAAGAGTATTTATGAAGATTTGATGGGTAATAATCTATGAAATCATAATTTTTATAAAAGTATATATGGATCTTTGATTTAAATGGTGAAAAGCTTTACAAAATGGTTGTTTGAAAGTGTTTTGATGATTCCATAACTTGCATGTTTAAGTCTATTACATCAAAAGATGATTTTCCAACATAAAACTATTTTTGTAAAAATTGAAAAATCTGAGGTCGTGACCGCGCCACGGTGCCTCCACCGCGAGGCGGTCGTGGTAATATTTTGACCGCGGCGCAGTCACCCCACCGCGAGGCGGTCGTTGTCCAGATTTTGGAAACTTTGTAAATCCGTTAAATTTGCACCTTAAACTTGTTATATTATGAACCTTTATTAACGGTGAGTGTATTTTGTTTTGGGAGGAAGATTTGTCCTCATCACCACGCCACCGAGGTCTTTGGTTTCGGATTCTTTTCTTAAATATTCTAGCGGGTGCTAACGGTAACAATCGTTTTCTCTCAAATTCCTCATTTTCATTATCCATCGTTATTCGGTTTTTAGCCTTGAAAACGGTTAGGAGTAAATAATAGACCAACACTAATGTATTGTCGGACTTGGATTGAGAACGGACGAAATATATTAAAATGTAATCAAACCGAAAGTATCATAATTAACTTATTATTGTATTATGTATTATGAGAAGGGTTTAAAATGCAAATTGTTATCAAGCGGGAAAGTGTATGAATTTTGGACAAATAATTTTTGATGCGGAAGCGCTGCCGGATTTTCCATTCACGACTTTGCGACCTAAAACACATATATAAATAAATTGTATACAAAAGTAACATATTCTACAATAACATCGTCTTTGGACTCAAAGACGCCAACGCAATCAAAGGTGTCATAATATTACTTAAAACGGATATTTTCAACCTTTTTGCGATATACTAAACTTCGCCACATATGTGATCATCGTTTTAAGTCATCAAAATATATTTTGCGGAAAACTTTATAAATGGTTTTGAAAAGGTATTTTACTCTAAACATTTTGGTATGAAAAACACTTCAAATTATACCAAGTGTCAAATTGGACTTTTAAATTGATTTTGACTTTAATAAGACAACATAAATGACATTTGACTTTCATAAGTCAACATCTGTGACTTTGACTTTTATAAAGTCAACATTCCTTACGTTTGACCTTGACCAAGTCAACATTTTTTCCGTTGACCTTGGTCGATCTATTGAAACTTGATAACGATATTCTATTAACCGATACTCCTGGTAATCATTTTCGATGCGGATTATCATCCTTTTCTAGTTGACGATTATGACGTGAAATGCCGATACTCTCTCCGGATGGTCCTGTTTGACGCGGAACATCGCCTTCTAAATACGTCACCTCAATTAAACTTATTAATATTTGGATTATCTTATTTAACTTAATCTTAACCGACAAGGCTAAACCGAACCTAGACTTATAGAGATACTGAGACTATATTGTTTATTGTTTTAAGGCACTTAGGCGGTGGAGTTGTAACTCTGTGTTGGTATACTCGATATTTGTTTGCTGAAGCTTTACGAGTGAGTTATTCGTAGCCCTTGTCTTACTATTAAGCGTATTTTAAAACTGTCTGCGTATGCGGAATATTATTAATCATCTTATTATGTATTTTAAAACTGTCTGCGTATGCGGAATATTATTAATCATCTTATTGTGTATTTTAAAACTGTCTGCGTATGCGGAATGTTATTGATTATCTTGTTTACCTAGTAGAATAGGTCTGCCTTAGATTGGGTGCCTTATATACTCGTTAAGCTTCGTGCCCAACGGTTTCATATATATAGCTATATGGGTTATATCGCCTGACCCTCATCCCTCAGTAGGTATCTATGTGTGGGTGTTATGACCGTACTTGATTTATGGATGCCTTTGGTTGGCACTGCCTTAGGAATTGCGTCTTTAGGACTGGCAAGGTTCGATGTATAACTAATCTAAGCCTGGTATCCTCGCTAGGGTTGAAAAACAAGATATGGTATTTGAAATTATAATGTTTATTGAAACTTGTCGATGGGTCACTTTTACTTTAAAATTGCGAATAATTCACCAACATGTTGTTGATGTCGTTTTAACGCATTGCAGGGAATTGAGGATTTCCATTGATCATGCCATAGTTTATTTTCGGATCGCTTGCTTTGGGAAATCAGAATTTGAACTCTTTATTGTAATTTCCATGACGATCCTTTTGTTGATTTCTTTTGGAAATTGTATTTGTACTAGGCGTCTTACCGCCCTTGACTTATTTATGTATTTTGTAACATTTGGCATGATCTATTTAATTTTATGTTTTGTTTATCGGTTATATTGTTGTAATCTTGACTTTGATATTATAACTGGAACGCTCCGTGTTTCCGCTTCCAAGCGGGGTGTGACAGAAGTTGGTATCAGAGCCAAAGGTTATAGCGAACCGAGTGATTTTAATTGAGTAAATCACTTGGACTATGACCATAGGCTTTTTAAATCGATTTTTACTCTGATCGCAATGTGTGCACTATTTTTCATACGTGTTTAATTTCGCGTTGTGTTTTGGCATTTGGCCTTGTTTTTGTGTTGCACACATTTGCTGATCGAGTCTTTTCCTTTTTATTTTAGGACGATGGCACCTACGAGGAGAGTTTCGACACGAAGTTCTGCGCGACGTGCTACCGCGAACGCGAGGACTAATACCGCGAATCCGAACCCGAGAGCTAATACGTCGAACGCAAGAAGGAATGATTCGGAGAACGATACGACTCCTGACATGGCACAGATGATTGCTCAACAGATAACGGCAATGATGCCCGAGCTTATAGCTCAACTGAGGGAGGGCACAGCCCAAGGAACTAGTGGTGGTTCGGGTTCTGGAAATCCCGAGCCGGTTGTCAACAATGAGGGTCCTGAGCCGGTTGTTAATAATGAGGGACCCGAAATCGTGATTACTGGATCAGGTAGGGCAGAGGGCTCGACCCAACGCGCTGGGTGCACGCTGAAGACTTTTATGAGTTGTAAGGCCCCAGAGTACAGAGGCAATGAGGGAGCGACTGGAACGCTCCAGTGGATGGAAAAAATGGAATCTATTTTCGATGCTATTGACTGTGCGGACAAAGATCGAGTCCGATTTGCTGCGTTTGTATTTCAAGGAATGACTCTGACGTGGTGGAATTCAATCGTGAATGTGCGAGGCCGAGCTGAGATCAGCAAGATGACTTGGGAGCAACTAAAGGAGTTAATGATTATTGAGTATGTTCCTGAATCTGAGATTCAGAAGTTGGAGGATGAGTTGTGGAACTTGACCATGGTTGGGTCAGACATCCAAGGGTACACTTCGCGTTTACACGCTCTGTCCCAGCTAGTGCCGCACTTGGTCCGACCGGAGCTTAAACGTATAGGTCGCTACACTCACGGATTACCCCCAGCAATTCGTAAGAGTGTCCTATCCAGCAAACCGAGCACCTTTCAGAGCGCGGTGGAAATTGCGATTACTTTGACTCAGAATGCGGTTCTTCATACACACTTAATTCTATTGTAAGGAAATGAGGGTTTTAATTTGGTGTAACGTGGTTTGGATCGTTGCTTTCGGTAATTATGAAGTTTACTAGGGTAGTGTGGGAGTATAAAGTAGAAATTGTAATGTATGGTAGCATTTTAAAAAAGGATTTTCAAGTACCTATGGGTTTTTAGAATTAGGGATTTGATTTTAATAGGGTATTTTTTGTTTGGTGGAGTTTTTCATGGATGAAATGCCTTCTAATATCCTTCTTCGTACATACTTAATTCTATTGTGACCTACGGGATTATCACCCACCTAAACCGTGATTCTAACTCGTACCGAATGAAATCTAGTTTTTAGAAGGAAATGAGGGTTTTAAAGGGTATAACGTGGTTTTAATTGTTGCTTTTGGTAATTATGAAGTTTAGTAGGGTAGTGTGGGAGTATGAACTAGAAATTGTAATGTATGGTAGGGTTTTTAGAAAATTAGTGTTTTAAAGTACCTATGGGTTTTTAGAATTAGGTTTTTTATTTTAAAAGGGTATTTTTTGTTTGATTGAGTTTTTTATGGATGAAATGGCTTCTAATATCCTCATACATACTTAATTCTATTGTGACCTACGGGATTATGAAACATGAATATGACCCACCTAAACCGTGATTCTAACTCGTCCCGAATGAAATCTAGTTTTATAAGGAAATGAGGGATTTAATGGGTGTAACGTGGTTTGGATTGTTGCTTTCGTTAATTATGAAGTTTAGTACGGTAGTGTGGGAGTATGGACTAGAAATTGTAATGTATGGTAGGGTTTTTAGAAAATTAGGGTTTTAAAGTACCTATAGGTTTTTAGAATTAGGGTTTTGATTTTAAATGGGTATTTTTTGTTTGATTGAGTTTTTTATGGATAACATGGCTTCTAATATCCTTCTTCATACATACTTAATTCTATTGTGACCTACGGGAATATGAAACATTAATATCACCCACCTAAACCGTGATTCTAACTCGTACCGTATGAAATCTAGGTTTTATAAGGAAATGAGGGTTTTAATAGGTGTAACGTGGTTTGGATTGTTGCTTTCGGTAATTATGAAGTTTAGTAGGGTAGTGTGGGAGTATGGACCAGAAATTGTAATGTATGGTAGGGTTTTAGAAAATTAGGATTTTCAAGTACCTATGGGTTTTTAGAATTAGGGTTTTGATTTTAAAAGGGTATTTTTTGTTTGGTGGAGTTTTTCATGGATGAAATGCCTTCTAATATCCTTCTTCATATATACTTAATTCTATTGTGACCTACGGGATTATGAAACATGAATATCAGCCACCTAAGCCGTGATTCTAACTCGTACCGAATGAAATCTAGGTTTTATAAGGAAATGAGGGTTTTTAATGGTATAACGTGGTTTGAATTGTTGCTTTCGGTAATTATGAAGTTTAGTAGGGTAGTGTGGGAGTATGGACTAGAAATTGTAATATATGGTAGGGTTTTTAGAAAATTAGGGTTTTAAAGTACCTATGGGTTTTAGAATTAGGGTTTTGAATTGTAATGGGTATTTATTGTTTTATTGAGTTTTTTATGGACAATATGGCTTCTAATATCTTTCTTCATAGATACTTAATTCTATTGTGACCTACGTGATTATGAAACATGAATATTACCCACCTAAACCGTGATTCTAACTCGTACCGAAGGAAATCTAGGTTTTATAAGGAAATGAGGGTTTTAATGGGTGTAACGTGGTTTGGATTGTTGCTTTCGGTAATTATGAAGTTTAGTAGGGTAGTGTGGGAGTATGAACTAGAAATTGTAATCTATGGTAGGGTTTTTAGAAAACTAGGTTTTTAAAGTACCTATGGGTTTTTAGAATTACGGTTTTGATTATAACAGGATATTTGTTGTTTGATTGAGTTTTTTTTGGACGAAATCGCTTCTAATATCCTTCTTCATACATACTTAATTCTATTGTGACCTACGGGATTATGAAACATGAATATCACCCACCTAAACCGTGATTCTAACTCGTACCGAATGAAATCTAGGTTCTATAAGGAAATGGGTGTTTTAATAGGTGTAACGTGGTTTGGATTGTTGCTTTCGGTAATTATGAAGTTTAGTAGGGTAGTGTGGGAGTATGGACCAGAAATTGTAATGTATGGTAGGGTTTTTAGAAAATTAGGATTTTCAAGTACCTATGGGTTTTTAGAATTAGGGTTTTGATTTTAAAAGGGTATTTTTTGTTTGGTGGAGTTTTTCATGGATGAAATGCCTTCTAATATCCTTCTTCATACATACTTAATTCTATTGTGACCTACGGGATTATGAAACATGAATATCACCCACCTAAACCGTGATTCTAACTCGTACCGAATGAAATCTAGGTTTTATAAGGAAATGAGGGTTTTTAATGGTATAACGTGGTTTGAATTGTTGCTTTCGGTAATTATGAAGTTTCGTAGGGTAGTGTGGGAGTATGGACTAGAAATTGTAATATATGGTAGGGTTTTTAGAAAATTAGGGTTTTAAAGTACCTATGGGTTTTTAGAATTAGGGTTTTGAATTGTAATGGGTATTTATTGTTTTATTGAGTTTTTTATGGACAATATGGCTTCTAATATCTTTCTTCATAGATACTTAATTCTATTGTGACCTACGTGATTATGAAACATGAATATTACCCACCTAAACCGTGATTCTAACTCGTACCGAAGGAAATCTAGGTTTTATAAGGAAATGAGGGTTTTAATGGGTGTAACGTGGTTTGGATTGTTGCTTTCGGTAAATATGAACTTTAGTAGGGTAGTGTGGGAGTATGAACTAGAAATTGTAATGTATGGTAGGGTTTTTAGAAAACTAGGTTTTTAAAGTACCTATGGGTTTTTAGAATTACGGTTTTGATTATAACAGGATATTTGTTGTTTGATTGAGTTTTTTTTGGACGAAATCGCTTCTAATATCCTTCTTCATACATACTTAATTCTATTGTGACCTACGGATTATGAAACATGAATATCACCCACCTAAACCGTGATTCTAACTCGTACCGAATGAAAT
>CAJVGC010000213.1:0-28675 GCA_910822075.1 Senecio squalidus
AAATTGTAATGTATGGTAAGGGTTTTAGAAAATTAGGATTTGAAAGTACCTATGGGTTTTTAGAATTAGGATTTTCATTTTAAAAGGGTATTTTTTACTTTGATTGAGTATTTTATGGATGATATGGCTTCTAATATCCTTCTTCAGACATTGTTAACGCTATTTTGACCTACAAGATTAGGAAACATAAATATCACCCACCTAACCGTGATTCTAACTCGTACTGGATGAAATCTAGGTTTTATAAGGAACTGAGGGTTTTAATGGGTATAACGTGCTTTGGATTGTTGATTTCGGTAATTATAAAGTTTATTAGGGTGGTGTGGGAGTATGGACTAGAAATTGTAATGTATGGTAAGGTTTTTAGAAAATTAGGGTTTAAAAGTACCTATGAGTTTTTAGAATTAGGGTTTTTATTTTAAAAGGGTATTTTTTGTTTGATTGAGTTTTTTGTGGATGATATGGCTTGTAATATACTCCTTCAGACATTCTTAATTCTATTGTGACCTACGGGATTATGAAACATGTATGTCACCCACCTAAACTATGATTCTAACTCGTACTAGATGAAATATAGGTTTTATAAGGAAATGAGGGTTTTAATGGGTATAAGGTGGTTTGGATTGTTTATTTAGGATTAGGGTGTTGATTTTAAATGGGTATTTTTTGTTTGATTGAGTTTTTTATTAATGAAATGGCTTCTAATATCCTTCTTAACACATTCGTAACGCTATTTTGGCCTACGGGATTATGAAACATAAATATCTCCCACCTAAACCGTGATTCTAACTCGTACCGGATGAAATCTAGGTTTTATAAGGTAATTAGGTGTTTAGTGGGTATAATGTGTTTTGGATTGTTGATTTCGGTAATTATAAAGTTTATTAGGGTGGTGTGGGAGTATGGACTAGAAATGGTAATGTATGGTAAGGTTTTTAGAAAATTAGGGTTTTAAAGTACCTATGGATTTTTAGGATTAGGGTTTTGATTTTAAAAAGGTATTTTTTGTTTGATTGAGTTTTTTATGGATGAAATGGCTTCTAATATCCTTCTTCAGACATTCTTAACGATATTTTGACCTACGGGATTATCAAAACATGAATATCACCCACCTAAACCGTGATTCTAACTCGTACTGGATGAAATATAGGTTTTTATAAGGAAATTAGGGTATTAATGGTTAACGTGGTTTGGATTGTTGATTTCGGTAATTATAAAGTTTATTAGGGGTAGGTGTGTGAGTATGGAACTAGAAATTGTAATTTATTGTAAGGTTTTTAGGAAATTAGGGTTTAAAGGTACCTATGGTTTTTAGAATAGGGGTTTGAGTTTAAAAAGGGTATTTTTGTTTGATTGAGTTTTTTATGGATGAAATGGCATTCTAATATCCTTCTTAAGACATTCTGAACGCTATTTTTGACCTACGGATTAGAAACATGAATATCACCACCTAAACCGTGATCTAAACTCGTACCGGAATGAAATATAGGTTTATAAGGAAATGAGGGTTTTAATAGGTATAACATGATTTGGATTGTTTATTTAGGTAATTATGAAGTATATTAGGGTGGTATGGGAGTATGGACTAAAAATGCGAATTTATGGTAGGTTTTTAGAAAATTAGGGTTTTAAAGTAATTATGGATTTTTAGGATTAGGGTTTTTTATTTTAAAAGGTATTTTTTTGTTTGATTGAGTTTTTTTATGGATGAAATGGCTTGTAATATCCTTCTTCACACATTCTTAATGCTATTTTGACCTACGGGATTATGAAACATGAATATCACCCACCTACACCGTGATTGTAACTCGTACCGGATGAAATGTAGGTTTTATAAGGACATGAGGTTTTTAATGGGTATAACATGGTTTGGATTGTTGATTTCGGTAATTATAAAGTTTATTAGGGTGGTGTGGAAGTATAGACTAGAAATTGTAATGTATGGTAAGGTTTTTAGAAAATTAGGGTTTAAAAGTACCTATGGGTTTTTAGAATTAGGGTTTTGATTTTAAAAGGGTATTTTATGTTTGATTGAGTTTTTATGGATGAAATGGCTTCTAATATCCTTGTTCAGACATTCTCAATGCTATTGTGACCTACGGGATTATGAAACATGAATATCACCCACCTAAACCGTGATTCTAACTCGTACTGGATGAAATATTGGTTTTATTAGGAAATGAGTGTTTTGATGGGTATGACGTGGTTTGGATAGTTGATTTAGGTAATTATGAGGTACATTATGGTGGTATGGGAGTATGGACTAGTAATGGTAATTTATGGTAGGGTTTTTTTAGAAAATTAGGGTTTTAAAATACCTATGGGTTTTTAGAATTAGGGTTTTGATTTTAAAAAGGTATTTTGTCGTTTGATTGAGTTTTTTATGGATGAAATGGTTTCAAATATCCTTCTTGAGACATTTTTAATGCTATTGTGACCTACGGGATTATAAAACATGAATATACCGGATGAAATGTAGATTGTATAAGGAAATGAGGGTTTTAATAGGTATAACATGTAACACCCCGGCTAAAGCGGAATACACCTGAGGCATTACAATTGTTCTTAACTCGTGTTCCTCTATTAGGTTATAATAGACACATTTAATGGTTTAAATGAATGCATTAAAGATGAATAAATGTTTTACAGAAAAGTAACCGAAAAACGACAAAAGACTTAAATTATTCATTAATGTCATTAACTAGGTCCAAGCTCTTATGTTTTCTTCAAGCAAACCTATCCATTTCCTGTATCATGTAAAAAGTAAATGTCAATACAAAAGTATTGTGAATAAACAAGTTAAAGACACGAGTATAAAGTATTAAAAAGATTACGTAATAAATAGTATAAAAGTAATATAAATGAATATGTAAAATGTAGTATAAAAGAATGTATAATAAAAGAATATATAAAGATTGTATATTGTAAGCAAGTATAATATGTGTATAATGGCATAACACGCGTTGGTATCAAGTCTGATGTATATCATATGTGATCAAAGTCACATAGGGTCCGGTCGAGGGCCTCGACATTCACAGTAACACGTCGGAATGTCTAATAACGGCCAATAGATCTATCACGTTTCCCGTTTAGTATATACATATAATGAATGATTGATTGTTTGAATGTTTGATTTATCGTGTGTGCATCCCATAATACGAAAATATTGTATCAAATATGAATATAAGTACATATAAACATAAATGACTTTACGAATGAATATAATAAGAATGACTTTTATGAATAAATACCAATATGAATGAATTACGATGAATATAATACAAAAAGTATACATATAAACATGATTATAAGTGAGTATATAAACATGAATATAAGTTTTTAATATGAATATAAGTATGAATCTCAATATGAATATAAGTATGAATATACACATAAATATAAGTATGAATATAAACGTAAATATGAATATGAATCACCATATTACTATAAGTATGAATATAGACATAAAATATAAATGTGAACATAAGTACGAATTAAACATAAAAGTATGAATATAAGTATGAATATGAATGTCATGATACAGCCCAAAGATTTATATAATAAAAAGGGCATCGGGTTTACTCACATGATTAAATACGGAGGTAGATACGGATACTAGATTATGAATACGGAATACGTTGAAAGGAACACCAAACTTGCCTTAACAAATCTAGAAATAAGAATAAATATGAATTAGAATATATCATGAAATTAGAGTTTTCTAGATTAGAGTTTGAATAGACAAGATTAATAAGATGATGATGGTAAGCTTGAGTAACATAAAAGATAAACATGATTATGGATTATTATGATGAAAAACAATAGAATTGAGAACCTTTACAATCGATTATGGGAGGCTTGAAGTTTCGATTATGGAGCTTTGTGTTGGTTCGATTTTTGACAAGAAGACACCAATTTATAGATTTTGATATGTGATAAAGAAAGGTCAAAATGTAACTCCCCTAATAATTAACTCCAAATTTAATTATTGTAGGTTACAAAAAGAAATTGTTAAAGAGGTGTTTAAAGCCATAAATAAGAAATGTGTAACTCATTTGACCAAACTTGAAGGCTAAGAACAAGGAAACATACATACATACATACATACATAGTTCCTTGCATGCATGTATTAATTAAACTACTTGTCTTAACACATTACTAGAATTACTTGCATTTATATAAGTCCACGTGTATTAAACACATTTTAGTGTACATTAATGTACACATGCAAGATAACACATTAATAATGTTACAAGTTTAAATAGAATTAAGATAACCCAAATATACCTAACTCAAATCGAACTTTTATAAATCGTCAAATGTATACAATTACAAAGTCCGAATTAAAGTTACAAGTCAAGTATCGGGTCGGATTCGGGCACGGTGTTACAGTCTCCACAACTTTAAAGATTTTCGTCCTCGAAAATTATGGTTGACTAGTACCCGGTTGATTTATGAATAAGTGCGGATATTTGGATTTCATGTGATCTTCTTGTTCCCATGTAAACTCTGGTCCACGTTTAGATTCCCAACGTACTTTCACTATTGGAATTGAACTTCTCCTTAGTTTCTTGATTTCACGGTCTAAGATTTCAACAGGTCGCCCTACGAAGTGCATAGTCGAATCGATTTCAATTTCATCCAATGGTACATGTAGATTTTCATCAGCTAGATATTTTCGCAAATTAGATACATGAAAGAATGGATGAACATTCTCTAGTTCGGTCGGTAACTCAAGTCTATACGCAACCTTACCCACACGCTCGATAATTCTGAAGGGTCCAACGTATCTCGGGGCAAGCTTCCCTTTCTTGCTGAATCGTACCACGCCTTTCCAAGGTGAAACCTTGAGAAGAACGCGATCATCAACGACAAATTCAAGAGGCTTTCTACGCTTATCGGCGTAACTTTTCTGGCGACTACGAGAGGTGGTGAGGTTTTCGCGTATTTTTACGATTTTATCCGTTGTCTCTTGTATCAATTCGGGTCCAGTTATTTGCGTTTCCCCAATGTCTTGCCAACATACCAGCGATCTACATTTACGACCATATAAAGCTTCATAAGGGGCCATGTTTGCACTCGTATGATGACTGTTGTTGTAAGAGAATTCGATAAGTCCGAGGTGTGAGTCCCAACTACCACCGAAATCGATGACACAGGTTCTCAAAAAATCCTCTAGTGTTTGAATGGTACGCTCCGATTGACCATCAGTTTGAGGATGGTAAGCGGTGCTGAGATTCAAGCGAGTTCCAAGTGCGGATTGAAGAGATCTCCAAAATCGCGATATGAATCGAGCATCACGGTCAGAAATGATGTCAAGCGGTACTCCATGAAGTCTTACGATTTCTTGAATGTCGATTTGAGCTAAGCGTTCGACACGATAAGTTTCACAAACAGGAATGAAGTGAGCGACTTTAGTCAAACGATCAATGATTACCCAAATACTGTCGTAACCTTTTGATGAACGTGGAAGTTTGGTTATAAAGTCCATCGCAATGCCTTCCCATTTCCACAACGGGATTTCGGTTTGAGTTAACAAACCTGAGGGCTTTTGATGTTCGGCTTTAACCTTCAAACAAGTTAGACATTTTTGAACGAATAAGAATATATCGTTTTTCATGCCTGACCACCAATAGGAATGCTTCAAATTATGATACATTTTATCGGCACCGGGATGAATCGAGTATCGAGTATTATGAGCTTCTTTCATCACAAGATTACGAAGATCATCGATTGAAGGTATCCAAAGACGATCGTTGAAATAATGAAGACCGTTTGGTTTGATGATTAATTGCTTTTCAATGCCACAACCCAATTCACTAGCCAAGTTTCCACCATTGATTATCTTCTGTTGCGCAATACCGATTAACGAATGAAGATCCTAAAGAACACGAATACTATAGACTTTTGAATAAGGTTTACGACTCAAGGCGTCGGCAACAACGTTAGCCTTGCCAGGATGATATTTAATCTCACAGTCGTAATCATTAAGCAATTCAATCCATCTACGTTGCCTCATGTTTAGATATTTTTGATTGAATAGATGCTTATGGTGATCCGTGTAAACAATACACTTCGTACCAAAGAGATAATGTCTCCACAACTTTAGAGCAAAGATAACCGCTCCAAGTTCGAGATCATGAACGGTATAATTGACTTCGGTGCTTCTTCAATTGTCTCGATGCATAAGCTATAACTTTTCCTCGTTGCATTAACACACAACCAAGACCATTTCCCGATGCATCACAATATACCACGAAATCTTCGGTTCCATCAGGAAGACTAAGAACAGGAGCTTTAGAAAGTTTGTCTTTAAGAATGTGAAATGCTGATTCTTGATCATCTCCCCAAACAAACTTCTAAGTTTTATGAGTAAGCTTCGTCAAAGGAATAGCGATCTTTGAGAAGTTTTCGATGAAACGACGATAATAGCCTGCCAACCCAAGAAAAGATCGAATCTCAGAAGGATTAGTTGGAATAGGCCAGTTACGAACGGCCTCGATCTTAGTGGGATCAACGTGTATTCCCTTTGCATCAACTACATGACCCAAAAATTTAACTTCCTTGAGCCAAAATTCGCACTTCGAGAATTTAGCATAAAGCTTTTCTTTCTTGAGGATTCTAGAGCAAGTCGCAAATAAGTTTCATGCACGGCTTTGGATTTTGAATAAATGAGAATATCATCGATAAAGACTATGACGAATTTGTCGAGGTATGGTTTACAAACGCGATTCATTAGGTCCATGAAAACAGCAGGTGCGTTTGTGAGTCCAAATGGCATAACCATAAACTCGAAATGACCATAGCGAGTTCGGAAGGCAGTTTTAGGAATGTCTTCTTCGGCTACTCTAAGTTGATGATAGCCTGAACGAAGGTCTATCTTAGAGAAACAAGTAGCACCTTGCAATTGATCAAACAAGTCGTCGATTCGAGGTAAAGGATAACGATTCTTGATGGTAAGTTTGTTAAGTTCACGGTAATCGATGCACATCCGAAACGAACCATCTTTCTTCTTTATAAATAAAATAGGAGCACTCCAAGGAGAAGAACTAGGGCGAATAAAACCCTTGTCGGTTAGTTCTTGCAATTGGCTTGAAAGCTCTTGCATTTCCGAAGGAGCGAGACGATAAGGAGCTTTGGCAATAGGAGTTGCATTAGGTATGAGATCAATACGGAATTCCACTTGTCGTGCAGGAGGTAATCCAGATACGTCTTCGGGAAAGACTTCGGGGAAATCCCGAATGATGGGAATATCTTCAAGTTTGAGCGTTTCTTTCCTTGTATCAATGATGTGAGCTAGAAACGCAGGATAACATGGAAGATCCTTCTTATGCTTACGTAAGTAGCTATAAGCTTGCGTACAGGACATGAGTTTAAGTTCCTTTGATTTTGTTTCACCACAAACCGTAAGAATACTACCATCATCACACGGAATACGAATAGATTTATCAAAGCAAATGATCTCGACATGATGTCGGGATAAGAATGAATAAAGATTAGACTTTAACGAGTAACGATAATTGACTGGGCGTACGCTTAACAATGACCAACGAATGATTTAACGAATGATTAACAGTTAATTAACGAATAATTAACGGATGATTAACGAATGATTAACGAATGATTAAGGAATGATCAACGAATGATTATTGATTCACGTATGATTAACGTATCCGTATCACTCACGTATAATGTTTAAAGAAATCATAAAATAATGAATATAGAAATACGTATAAATACGAATAAAATTGATTTTTGAGGGTTACGGTTAAATCCGTAGAAATTCTCGACATATCAAGAATACCAACTCCAAAGAATCATATCGTGACCTAGGAGAGGATGACTCTCGTTCAAATTTCCCAGTTTGGTATACGTAATTGTAACGAGATACCGCTCTAGACAGAAATTGAACTACCGATCTTCCAAACCTTACAGCCTTATAACATGAACTTTTAGAATTTTAATTCAAGACGAGAAGGGTAAAACATTTCTATTAAAGATTTGGTTTAAGTGTCGCGCTTTGGCCTAGGAGAGGAGTGCTCGTCGAGAGTTTACGAACCAGTATCGTTAACGCTCTCTCGATTTGTCACATCCAAACCTTACAGTTACTACGCAAACAAGTACTAAATCTTCAATAAGGTTTAGAAATATATATATAGTATTTATAATTTTTGAAAACGACGAATGAAGAATCTCTCAAAAGAATTTAGTAAGAGGAACACAAAAATTAGTTAAAAACAATTTTTATGATGCATAACACACGAGGACGTGTGTGGGGTAGCTTATAGACTAGGTCGTTTTCTAACCACCTAATTTCCTATAAACACGAGCTCTGATACCAACTGTAACACCCCGGCTAAAGCGGAATACACCACAGGCATTACAATTGTTCTTAACTCGTGTTCCTCTATTAGGTTATAATAGACACATTTAATGGTTTAAATGAATGCATTAAAGATGAATAAATGTTTTACAGAAAAGTAACCGAAAAATGACAAAAGACTTAAATTATTCATTAATGTCATTAACTAGGTCCAAGCTCTTATGTTTTCTTCAAGCAAACTTATCCATTTCCTGTATCATGTAAAAAGTAAATGTCAATACAAAAGTATTGGTGAATAAACAAGTTTAAGACACGGGTATAAAGTATTAAAAAGATTACGTAATAAATAGTATAAAAGTAATATAAATGAATATGTAAAATGTAGTATAAAAGAATGTATAATAAAAGAATATATAAAGATTGTATATTGTAAGCAAGTATAATATGTGTATAATGGCATAACACGCGTTTGTATCAAGTATGATGTATATCATATGTGATCAAAGTCACATACGGTCCTGTCGAGGGCCTCGACATTCACAGTAACACGTCGGAATGTCTAATAACGGCCAATAGATCTATCACGTTTCCCGTTTAGTATATACATATAATGAATGATTGATTGTTTGAATGTTTGATTTATCGTGTGTGCATCCCATAATGATTGTGTCACTTGATTCATTCCAATGTTTGCCATAATACGAAAATATAGTATCAAATATGAATATAAGTACATATAAACATAAATGACTTTACGAATGAATATAATAAGAATGACTTTTATGAATAAATACCAATATGAATGAATTACGATGAATATTATACAAAAAGTATACATATAAACATGATTATAAGTGAGTATATAAACATGAATATAAGTTTTAATATGAATAGAAGTATGAATCTCAATATGAATATAAGTCTGAATATACACATAAATATAAGTATGAATATAAACGTAAATATGAATATGAATCACCATATTACTATAAGTATGAATATAGACATAAAATATAAATGTGAACATAAGTATGAATTAAACATAAAAGTATGAATATAAGTATGAATATGAATGTCATGATACAGCCAAAAGATTTATATAATAAAAAGGGCATCGAGTTTACTCCCATGATTAAATACGGAGGTAGATACGGATACTAGATTATGAATACGGAATACGTTGAAAGGAACACCAAACTTGCCTTTACAAATCTAGAAATAAGAATAAATATGAATAAGAATATATCTTGAAATTAGAGTTTTCTAGATTAGAGTTTGAATAGACAAGATTAATAAGATGATGATGGTAAGCTTGAGTAACATAAAAGATAAACATGATTATGGATTATTATGATGAAAAACAATAGAATTGAGAACCTTTACAATCGATTATGGGAGGCTTGAAGTTTCGATTATGGAGCTTTGTGTTGGTTCGATTTTTGACAAGAAGACATCAATTTATAGAGTTTGATATGTGATAAAGAAAGGTCAAAATGTAACTCCCCTAATAATTAACTCCAAATTTAATTATTGTAGGTTACAAAAAGAAATGGTTAAAGAGGTGTTTAAAGCCATAAATAAGAAATGTGTAACTCATTTGACCAAACTTGAAGGCTAAGAACAAGGAAATATACATACATACATACATACATAGTTCCTTGCATGCATGTATTAATTAAACTACTTGTCTTAACACATTACTAGAATTACTTGTATTTATATAAGTCCATGTGTATTAAACACATTTTAGTGTACATTAATGTACACATGCAAGATAACACATTAATAATGTTACAAGGTTTAAATAGAATTAAGATAACCCAAATATACCTAACTCAAATCGAACTTTTATAAATCGTCAAATGTATACAATTACAAAGTCCGAATTAAAGTTACAAGTCAAGTATCGGGTCGGATTCGGGCACGGTGTTACATAACATGGTTTGGATTGTTGATTTACGTAATTATGAAGTATATTAGGGTGGTATGGGAGTATGGACTAAAAATGCGAATTTATGGTAGGTTTTTAGAAAATTAGGGTTTTAAAGTACCTATGGATTTTTAGGATTAGGATTTTGATTTTAAAAGGGTATTTTTTGTTTGATTGAGTTTTTTTATGGATGAAATGACTTCTAATATCTTTCTTCAGACATTCTTAACGCTATTTTGACCTACGGGATTATGAAACATGAATATCACCCACCTAAACCATGATTGTAACTCGTACCGGATGAAATGTAGGTTTTATAAGGAAATTAGGTTTTTATTGGGTATAACGTGGTTTGGATTGTTGATTTCGGTAATTATAAAGTTTATTAGGCTGGTGTGGGAGTATGGACTAGAAATTGTAATGTATGGTAAGGTTTTTAGAAAATTAGGGTTTAAAAGTACCTATGGGTTTTTAGAATTAGGGTTTTGATTTTGAAAGGGTATTTTATGTTTGATTGCGTTTTTATGGATGAAATGGCTTCTAATATCCTTCTTCAGACATTCTCAATGTTATTGTGACCTACGGGATTATGAAACATGAATATCACCCACCTAAACCGTGATTCTAACTCTTACTGGATGAAATATTGGTTTTATTAGGAAATGAGTGTTTTGATGGGTATGACGTGGTTTGGATAGTAGATTTAGGTAATTATGAGGTACATTATGGTGGTATGGGAGTATGGACTAGTAATGGTAATTTATGGTAGGGTTTTTTTAGAAAATTAGGGTTTTAAAGTACCTATGGGTTTTTAGAATTAGGGTTTTGATTTTAAAAAGGTATTTTTTCGTTTGATTGAGTTTTTTATGGATGAAATGGTTTCAAATATCCTTCTTGAGACATTTTTAATGCTATTGTGACCTACGGGATTATGAAACATGAATATACCGGATGAAATTTAGGTTGTATAAGGAAATGAGGGTTTTAATAGGTATAACATGTAACACCCCGGCTAAAGCGGAATACACCAGAGGCATTACAATTGTTCTTAACTCGTGTTCCTCTATTAGGTTATAATAGACACATTTAATGGTTTAAATGAATGCATTAAAGATGAATAAATGTTTTACAAAAAGTAACCGAAAAAACGACAAAAGACTTAAATTATTCATTAATGTCATTAACTAGGTCCAAGCTCTTATGTTTTCTTCAAGCAAACCTATCCATTTCCTGTATCATGTAAAAAGTAAATGTCAATAAAAAAGTATTGGTGAATAAACAAGTTAAAGACACGAGTATAAAGTATTAAAAAGATTACGTAATAAATAGTATAAAAGTAATATAAATGAATATGTAAAATGTAGTATAAAAGAATGTATAATAAAAGAATATATAAAGATTGTATATTGTAAGCAAGTATAATATGTGTATAATGGCATAACACGCGTTTGTATCAAGTCTGATGTATATCATATGTGATCAAAGTCACATAGGGTCCGGTCGAGGGCCTCGACATTCACAGTAACACGTCGGAATGTCTAATAACGGCCAATAGATCTATCACGTTTCCCGTTTAGTATATACATATAATGAATGATTGATTGTTTGAATGTTTGATTTATCGTGTGTGCATCCCATAATGATTGTGTCACTTGATTCATTCCAATGTTTACCATAATACGAAAATATAGTATCAAATATGAATATAAGTACATATAAACATAAATGACTTTACGAATGAATATAATAAGAATGACTTTTATGAATAAATACCAATATGAATGAATTACGATGAATATTATACAAAAAGTATACATATAAACATGATTATAAGTGAGTATATAAACATGAATATAAGTTTTTAATATGAATAGAAGTATGAATCTCAATATGAATATAAGTCTGAATATACCCGTAAATATAAGTATGAATATAAACGTAAATATGAATATGAATCACCATATTACTATAAATATGAATATAGACATAAAATATAAATGTGAACATAAGTATGAATTAAACCTAAAAGTATGAATATAAGTATGAATATGAATGTCATGATACAGCCAAAAGATTTATATAATAAAAAGGGCATCGAGTTTACTCCCATGATTAAATACGGAGGTAGATACGGATACTAGATTATGAATACGGAATACGTTGAAAGGAACATAAAAGATAAACATGATTATGGATTATTATGATGAAAAACAATAGAATTGAGAACCTTTACAATCGATTATGGGAGGCTTGAAGTTTCGATTATGGAGCTTTGTGTTGGTTCGATTTTTGACAAGAAGACATCAATTTATAGAGTTTGATATGTGATAAAGAAAGGTCAAAATGTAACTCCCCTAATAATTAACTCCAAATTTAATTATTGTAGGTTACAAAAAGAAATGGTTAAAGAGGTGTTTAAAGCCATAAATAAGAAATGTGTAACTCATTTGACCAAACTTGAAGGCTAAGAACAAGGAAATATACATACATACATACATACATAGTTCCTTGCATGCATGTATTAATTAAACTACTTGTCTTAACACATTACTAGAATTACTTGCATTTATATAAGTCCATGTGTATTAAACACATTTTAGTGTACATTAATGTACACATGCAAGATAACACATTAATAATGTTACAAGGTTTAAATAGAATTAAGATAACCCAAATATACCTAACTCAAATCGAAATTTTATAAATCGTCAAATGTATACAATTACAAAGTCCGAATTAATGTTACAAGTCAAGTATCGGGTCGGATTCGGGCACGGTGTTACAGTCTCCACAACTTTAAAGATTTTCGTCCTCGAAAATTATGGTTGACTAGTACCCGGTTGATTTATGAATAAGTGCGGATATTTGGATTTCATGTGATCTTCTTGTTCCCATGTAAACTCTGGTCCACGTTTAGATTCCCAACGTACTTTCACTATTGGAATTGAACTTCTCCTTAGTTTCTTAATTTCACGGTCTAAGATTTCAAAAGGTCGCTCTACGAAGTGCATAGTCGAATCGATTTCAATTTCATCCAATGGTACATGTAGATTTTCATCAGCTAGACATTTTCGCAAATTAGATACATGAAAGACTGGATGAACATTCTCTAGTTCGGTCGGTAACTCAAGTCTATACGCAACCTTACCCACACGCTCGATAGTTCTGAAGGGTCCAACATATCTCGGGGCAAGCTTCCCTTTCTTGCTGAATCGTACCACGCCTTTCCAAGGTGAAACCTTGAGAAGAACGCAATCATCAACGACAAATTCAAGAGGCTTTCTACGCTTATCGGCGTAACTTTTCTGGCGACTACGAGCGGTGGTGAGGTTTTCGCGTATTTTTACGATTTTATCCGTTGTCTCTTGTATCAATTCGGGTCCAGTTATTTGCGTTTCCCCAATGTCTTGCCAACATACCAGCGATCTACATTTACGACCATATAAAGCTTCATAAGGGGCCATGTTTGCACTCGTATGATGACTGTTGTTGTAAGAGAATTCGATAAGTCCGAGGTGTGAGTCCCAACTACCACCGAAATCGATGACACAGGTTCTCAACAAATCCTCTAGTGTTTGAATAGTACGCTCCGATTGACCATCAGTTTGAGGATGGTAAGCGGTGCTGAGATTCAAGCGAGTTCCAAGTGCGGATTGAAGAGATCTCCAAAATCGCGATATGAATCGACCATCACGGTCAGAAATGATGTCAAGCGGTACTCCATGAAGTCTTACGATTTCTTGAATGTAGATTTGAGCTAAGCGTTCGACACGATAAGTTTCACAAATAGGAATGAAGTGAGCGACTTAAGTCAAACGATCAATGATTACCCAAATACTTTCGTAACCTTTTGATGAACGTGGAAGTTTGGTTATAAAGTCCATCGCAATGCCTTCCCATTTCCACAACGGGATTTCGGGTTGAGTTAACAAACCTGAGGGCTTTTGATGTTCGGCTTTAACCTTCAAACAAGTTAGACATTTTTGAACGAATAAGAATATATCGTTTTTCATGCCTGACCACCAATAGGAATGCTTCAAATTATGATACATTTTATCGGCACCGGGATGAATCGAGTATCGAGTATTATGAGCTTCTTTCATCACAAGATTACGAAGATCATCGATTGAAGGTATCCAAAGACGATCGTTGAAATAATGAAGACCGTTTGGTTTGATGATTAATTGCTTTTCAATGCCACAACCCAATTCACTAGCCAAGTTTCCACCATTGATTATCTTCTGTTGCGCAATACCGATTAACGAATGAAGATCCTAAAGAACACGAATACTGTAGACTTTTGAATAAGGTTTACGACTAAAGGCGTCGGCAACAACGTTAGCCTTGCCAGGATGATATTTAATCTCACAGTCGTAATCAGTAAGCAATTCAATCCATCTACGTTGCCTCATGTTTAGATCTTTTTGATTGAATAGATGCTGAAGACTATGGTGATCCGTGTAAACAATACACTTCGTACCAAAGAGATAATGTCTCCACAACTTTAGAGCAAAGATAACCGCTCCAAGTTCGAGATCATGAACGGTATAATTGACTTCGGTGCTTCTTCAATTGTCTCGATGCATAAGCTATAACTTTTCCTCGTTGCATTAACACACAACCAAGACCATTTCCCGATGCATCACAATATACCACGAAATCTTCGGTTCCATCAGGAAGACTAAGAACAGTAGCTTTAGAAAGTTTGTCTTTAAGAATGTGAAATGCTGATTCTTGATAATCTCCCCAAACAAACTTCTAAGTTTTATGAGTAAGCTTCGTCAAAGGAATAGCGATCTTTGAGAAGTTTTCGATGAAACGACGATAATAGCCTGCCAACCCAAGAAAAGATCGAATCTCAGAAGGATTAGTTGGAATAGGCCAGTTACGAACGGCCTCGATCTTAGTGGGATCAACGTGTATTTCCTTTGCATCAACTACATGACCCAAAAATTTAACTTCCTTGAGCCAAAATTCGCACTTCGAGAATTTAGCAAGTCGCAAATGAGTTTCATGCTCGGCTTTGGATTTTGAATAAATGAGAATATCATCGATAAAGACTATGACGAATTTGTCGAGGTATGGTTTACAAACGCGATTCATTAGGTCCATGAAAACAGCAGGTGCGTTTGTGAGTCCAAATGGCATAACCATAAACTCGAAATGACCATAGCGAGTTCGGAAGGCAGTTTTAGGAATGTCTTCTTCGGCTACTCTAAGTTGATGATAGCCTGAACGAAGGTCTATCTTAGAGAAACAAGTAGCACCTTGCAATTGATCAAACAAGTCGTCGATTCGAGGTAAAGGATAACGATTCTTGATGGTAAGTTTGTTAAGTTCACGGTAATCGATGCACAATCCGAAACGAACCATCTTTCTTCTTTACAAATAAAATAGGAGCACTCCAAGGAGAAGAACTAGGGCGAATAAAACCCTGGTCGGTTAGTTCTTGCAATTGGCTTGAAAGCTCTTGCATTTCCGAAGGAGCGAGACGATAAGGAGCTTTGGCAATAGGAATTGCATTAGGTATGAGATCAATGCGGAATTCCACTTGTCGTGCAGGAGGTAATCCAGATACGTCTTCGGGAAAGACTTCGGGGAAATCCCGAATGATGGGAATATCTTCAAGTTTGAGCGTTTCTTTCCTTGAATCAATGATGTGAGCTAGAAATGCAGGATAACATGGAAGATCCTTCTTATGCTTACGTAAGTAGCTATAAGCTTGCGTACAGGACATGAGTTTAAGTTCCTTTGATTTTGTTTCACCACAAACCGTAAGAATACTACCATCATCACACGGAATACGAATATATTTATCAAAGCAAATGATCTCGGCATGATGTCGGGATAAGAATGAATAAAGATTAGACTTTAACGAGTAACGATAATTGACTGGGCGTACGCTTAACAATGACTAACGAATGATTTAACGAATGATTAACAGGTAATTAACAAATAATTAACGGATGATTAACGAATGATTAACGAATGATCAACGAATGATTATTGATTCACGTATGATTAACGTATCCGTATCACTCACGTATGGTGGGTTTTTAGAATTAGGGTTTTGATATTAGAAGCTATTATGGTGGTAATTATGAGGTATATTATGGTGGTATATTAAGGTGGTATGGGAGTATGGACTAATAATGGTACATTATGGTAGGGTTTTTTAGAAAATTAGGGTTTTAAAATACCTATGGGTTTTTAGAATTAGGGTTTTGATTTTAAAAGGGTATTTTTTTCGTTTATTTGAGTTTTTTATGGATGAAATGGTTTCAAATATCCTTCTTCGGACATTTTTAATGCTATTGTGACCTACGGGATTATGAAACATGAATATCACCCACCTAAATCGAGATTCTAACTCCTATCGGATGAAATGTAGGTTTTATAAGGAAATGAGGGTTTTAATAGGTATAACATGGTTTGGATTGTTGATTTAGGTAATTATGAAGTATATTAGGGTGGTATGGGAGTATGGACTAAAAATGCTAATTTATGGTAGGTTTTTAGAAAATTAGGGTCTTAAAGTACCTAGAGAATTTTAGGATTAGGGTTTTTATTTTAAAAGGGTATTTTTTGTTTGATTGAGTTTTTTTATGGATGAAATGGCTTGTAATATCCTTCTTCAGACATTCTTAACGCTATTTTGAACTACGGGATTATGAAACATGAATATCACCCACTTAAACTGTGATTGTAACTCGTATCGGATGAAATGTAGATTTATAAGGAAATGAGGGTTTTAATGGGTATAACGTGGTTTGGATTCTTGATTTCGTTAATTATAAAGTTTATTAAGGTGGTGTGGGAGTATGGACTGGAAATTGTAATGTATGTTAAGGTTTTTAGAAAATTAGAGTTTAAAAGTACCTATGGGTTTTTTAGAATTAGGGTTTTGATTTTAAAAGGGTATTTTTTGTTTGATTGAGTTTTTATGGATGAAATGGCTTCTAATATCCTTCTTCATACATTCTTAATGCTATTGTGACCTATGGGATAATGAAACATGAATATCACCCACATAAACCGTGATTCTAACTCTTACCGGATGAAATCTAGGTTTTATAAGGAAATGTGGGTTTAATGGGTATAACGTGGTTTCGATTGTTGATTTCGGTAATTATGAAGTTTATTAGGGTAGTGTGGGAGTATAGACTAGAAATTGTAATGTATGGTAAGGTTTTTAGAAAATTAGGGTTTCAAAGTACCTATGGGTTTTTAGAATTACGGTTTTGATTTTTAAAGGGCATTTTTTTTATTCAGATTTTTATGGATGAAATGGCTTCTAATATCCTTCTTCACTCATTCTTAATTCTATTTTGACCTCAGGATTATGAAACATGAATATCACCTGCCTAAACCGTGATTATAACTCGAACCGGATGAAATCTAGGTTTTATAAGGAAATGAGGGTTTTAATGGGTATAACGTGGTTTATATTGTTGATTTCGGTAATTATGAAGTTTAATAGGGTAGTGTGGGAGTATGGACTACAAATTGTAATATATGGTAAGGTTTTTTAGAAAATTAGGGTTTAAAAGTACCTATGGGTTTTTAGAATTTGGGTTTTGATTTTAAAAGGGTATTTTTTGTTTGATTGGGTTTTTTATGGATGAAATGGCTTCTAATATCCTTCTTCAGACATCTTTAATGCTATTGTGACCTACGGGACTATGAAACATGAATATCACCCACCTAAACCTTGATTCTACCTCGTAGCGGATGAAATATAGGTTTTATAAGGTTATGAGGCTTTTAATGGGTATAACGTAGGTTGGATTGTTGATTTAGGTAATTATGAAGTATGTATTAGGGGGGTGTCGGAGTATGGAATAGGAATGGTAATTTCTGGTAGGGGTTTTAATAAAATTAAGGGTTTAAAGTACGTATGGGTTTTTAGAATTAGGGTTTTGATTTTAAAAGGGTATTTTTTTCGTTTGATTGAGTTTTTTATGGATGAAATGGCTTCTAATATTGTTGGGTTATAACTTAGTCATAATAGTTTAACTCAATAATATTACTTCTAGCTACGGATATAAACTTGTGAAGTTGGTACGGAAGATCATGTTTAATACGGCTGTTCAACTAAGTTACTACAGACATTATCATTACTACTGATGAATCTAGTTACTGCGGACAGACTGAAACTTAATACGGAAGACCACCTTGTCGTGCAAGAATAATCTAATAGATAGAGATAGAGTTAGATTATGTTTCCTTTTGTAATTAGATAAAGTTTCCTTTTTCTAGATAATGATGTAGATTCCTAGTTTATCTAGGCTAGCCTCAAGGTCTATAAATACATAGATCCTTGTAAGATAGAAAACACGTTGTATTGATATCCTGATTAATACAATTGAGGCTTAACATTCGACAATATTATTGTTCGTTCTCATTCATATTCTTACGATAATTATTGTTCGATAACTCGTTAATATTGAAGTGTTCATCCGCTGCTGAACTTCTTCAATAGATCAAGATCTTAACGAAGACAAACTATAAGTTACATTAGCTTATTCGATCCCGACAAGGAAGAAGTTTATGTCAAACAGCCTCCTGGGTTTGAGGACCCTCAACATCCTCACAAAGTGTATAAACTGGTAAAAGCTCTTTATGGGCTTCATCAAGCACCAAGGGCTTGGTATGACACACTTTCTGATTACCTTTTACAAAACAACTTTCAAAGAGGAACAATTGACAAGACATTCTTTTTCAAGAAATCTCACTAAGATATTCTTCTTTTTCAAATATACGTTGATGGATTCATCTTTCGCTCTACCAAAGATGCTATGTGCAAAGAGTTTGAAGAATTAATGCACACTAAGTTTCAAATGAGTTCAATGGGAGAACTTACTTTCAATTTGGGTCTACAAGTCAAGCAGAAGGAAAATGGCCTCTTTATCAGTCAATCCAAGTATGTCAAGGACATTCTAACTAAATTTGGATTTCTGGATGACAAGATAGCAAGCACTCCTGTACAAACTCACAAACAACTGACGGCTGATCTTGAGGGGGAGGATGTGGATATACATAGTTACAGATCAATGATTGGATCCTTAATGTATCTCACAGCTTCAAGACCATACATCATGTTTGGAGTTTGTGTTTGTGCAAGATATCAAACAAGACCCAAAATGTCACACCTAATTGCAGTCAAGAGAATCTTTCGTTACCTAAAGGGCAAGCCTAACTGAGGTTTATGGTATCCTAAAGACTCTCCTTTTGATTTAATTGCTTATACTGACAGTGACTATGGTGGTGAAAACTTAGACAGGAAATCAACAACTGGAGGATGCCAATTTATTGGCTCAAGACTAGTGTCATGGCAATGCAAGAAGCAAACAACTGTGTCTACCTCTTCCACATAAGCTGAATACATTGCAGCTGCTAGTTGTTATGCTCAAGTGCTATGGATACAAAATCAGATGATGGATTATGGCTACTCATTCATGAACACACCAATTTACATTGACAACCAAAGCACAATTAGCATCATCAACAATCCAGTTAAACACTCCAAGACAAAGCATATAGAGATACGCTATCACTTCATAAGAGACTGTGACGAAAAGAAATTGATTCATGTTGAGAAAATCCACACTGACAATCAGCTTGCTCACCTTCTCAAAAAGGCATTTGATGTAGGAAGATTCACATTCTTGATTACAAGTATTGGAATGATCAACATTGATTGATATCATCTTCCTTTATCTCTTAGTATTTCTATTTTAAAGTCCCTTCGAGAAGCAGTAGCAACCTTACCATAAGCATCAAGTACCTTACTTTTTAGTATTGTACTTCTTTGTTACTACTGCAACAGTAATAGTAGAAACAAAATTTAACCAAAGTTTTATTAGTACGGCCAAAATTGTTAGTATTAAGGGAAGGTTTAACTACTACTGCCCTTAATCTAATAATACGGACGGAATGGTTAATACTGCTTAGTATTGTTGTTACTACGGACCTCTGGTTAATACTGACAGTAATTCACATTACTACGGACAGTCCAGTTAATACGGCTCGTGCACCATTACTACGGCCATTAATCAACTTACTACGGTTATTATTTGTTAATACTGCTATTCACCGTATTAAAAGGTTACTTAATCAATAAGTATTCCTTAATTAATGGTGATTTGACAAGTCAAAATACAACTTGAAACTAACTTTTACACGTGGCACTTGGTTATTGGACCTAATTTTTAAAATTAAGGCGCGAGGTACAGCTACAATTGACACGTGGCAATCCCCAATTGCACCGTTACTTTTAATCATCACCCGCGTCTAATCCCAATCGCCAAGTTGTTACATTTTCACCGTATACATAGGTATCCTTTTAACCGTTTGAGTACTTACCTTTCTTAAAGAACCCTAAATCGTCTAAAAAGTTACCGTTACAATCAAAATTCCTAAATTTTCTTTCAATCCTTGCTAAATCCTGTTTCTAATTGCTTATTATAATCTAAATCGTTTATACATTTCATAACAATGGCTGAATTACAGTTTAATCTAACATACAATGTGGTGGCATTCTTGGTTAAACTTGATGACAATACCTATTTCCATCCTATCATCGATTTCTTGAATCAATCCCACATGAAATTTGCGTTAACAATCAGTCAAGAAAAATCCATGAACCACACATAAGGGACTTCTGGACCTCCGCAAAACTCAATATTGATGGGGATGTACTTCTCATCAATGCCACGGTGGATGGCAAAGCAATAAGTATTTCAGAGGCAACATTGCCCACACATCTACAACTTCATGATGCAGCAGGTAGAACACATCTCTCTAATCAAATCCTTATTGAAAATTTTGAAAGAATAGGTTATGAGGGGGACTTAAACATTTCAACTTCTCAAAAAGCTAAGTTGTCCCCCCAATGGAAATTCTTGTTGCATACTTTGCAACAATGTTTATCTCAAAAGCGAACGGGTTGGCATGAAGGTAGCTCTTCTTTAGCTACTGCCATGGTGTGTTTGGCTACCAACCGAACATTCAACTTTTTAAATTTAATTTTTGAAGGAATGAAATGGAACTTGGTCAATATTAAACATAAATTACTAATGTATCCAAGATTCCTCCAACACATTTTCAACTGTGAATTACAAGATCTGAAAATGTTTTCTCTTCTCATGCACATACAAAGAAAGTTATTACAAACATGAGAAAAGTTAATAACGGTAGTTATTCTAATGTGACACCATTGCTCTCAACAATGAAGGTGGTCACAAGGTCACAAGATGAGGGACAAGTGACTGCACCTCTGTCTCAACCACCATCTACTGTCGTAACAACCGAAGCACCACAGTTTCTATTGCAAGTGCTGAGGTTATAACCCCTGAGGTTACAACTACAGTTTCTACTGCAAGTGTACCTCCAGTTGCTACTGTGAGTTTTACTCCAGTTGCTACTGCCACAGTCACCACTTTTGTGACTTCACCCATAGTTTCTACACCTCACTCACCATCCACAGCTGCTTTCACCAGAAGAACCAAGAGGGTTCCTCAGCCTCTTGTGTCTCAAACTACCCCACTTACTCACACTCAAAAGTCATTACCTGAAACATCTTCAGGAATGACAAAATCAAGGGAACACATTGAGCATACCCCCTTGCTCACTGAGGTGGTCCATCAGGAGGGAGGTGACCATTTGGGGAGGGCTAATACTACTGCAGCACTCACTTCTCATAGTGATGCTCAAGACAGTATTAACATATCTAAGACCCAAACCAAGGCAACACTTTCTTTGGATGATGACTGGTTCTCATCTTGGGAAGGTGGTCCCTGGCGCCAAGAAACCACAGGGGAGATACATGTTCCCGCTAGGCAGGAAAGTATCTTTACACCCCATGATCAACCACCTGTTGGTACCCAACAGGCACGGGGTGAGGGTAGCTCTAATCAACAAAATGAATTGATGGATTTGTACAAAGTTGTCATAGCTAGGGTGGATAAACAAGAGGAAACTGTTGCCACTCTAACAGGTTTGGTGAAACAGTTGTTGGCTCAACAGGCTCTCTTATCAGCTCAACTTTTGCTCAAAAGAACCACCACACGAAGTATTGGAACATCTCCAAGGTCATCGAGCTCTTTTTCATCTGATGATACTCCTACAGCTGACAAAAAGAGGGAGAAAGAAAAAGAGACACTCATTTTATCATTTGAAGAGAGTAAGGGAGAAGAAAGAAAAAGTCATGAAACAATCATTACTGCAACCTCCCAACAAACTGAAGACATGGAGACTGAAAGAGAGGATATGGAGATTGATAGTAATCCTAAGGGGGATACAATAAAAGAAGGAGAAGACATGCTGGTTGATGAACAAGGTGAGAGAATGGTGGTGGATGAGACCATTGAGAAGGAACAAGTTGTTTAGGGGGAGCATGAAGTGGAAATGGAAATTGAAGAAGTAGTAATTTCTTCGGAGGAATTCATTACTACGGACCTCCTTGTTACTACTGCTCCTCAGACAGCTGCCATTACTACGAATATAGTTTCTACGGACCCAGTTACTACGGATGCTGAAATGGTTTCTACGGACACCATTACTACTGCTAGCATTCCAGTTGCTACGGAGAGACCCGAAGATACTCAACCACCGTTGTTTACAACAACTCCTCCAACATTTTACCAATCACCTCATACTTTTCAACCCATTCCATCTGAAGCTACAAAAATCACTACCACAGCATCTACAGTTCCTGCTCCTACTGTTGATCAACAAGTTGCTGGGATGAGCTAATACAACAAGAAATGGCAAGAACAGTTGCCATGTCTGATGAGTCAACATTAGCATCACAGCTTGACAAGATCAAAGAAGACAAGAAGAAACAAGAAAAAGAGAGAGCAGAAGCTGAAAGGAAGAAGGTCATAGCTGAAGCAGGTGCTAGACAAAGAGAAGCAACAACTATGATAACCAAAGAAGGTCAACTTGCTTTGCCTAAAAAACAAGTTAATGTTGATGTGTCTTCAGGTAGGTTTGGGTACATCACTGTGAAGGGAAGACTTCAAAAGGTTAACCTTGATGATCCAGAACACCATGATAAAGGCAAGAGAAGGCTGTTGCATAAAGAGATGAGAAAAACCTGCGAGCAGAGTTGGAGAGGGAAAGAATAGAACAAGAAAGAGCATCTGCTGAGTTCTTAAAGAAGCTTGCTGCTGAGGAAGAAGTAAATCAAGCACCTACTCCGGCTGAAAGAGAAAGGTTGAAGAAGATTGCTGAGGAGGATGCAATCCATGCTCAAAAGATGGCAGATGAGCAGATTCTGGAAGAGCTTCAACTTAAAGCTCAAGAAAAAGCTGATGCAGAGCTTGCCAAGAAAATGCTTGAAAGAGATGAACTCCTGCTACAAAATAAAGCCAAAGCCAAGCCTGAGAAGAAGAAAGTATTTGGGAAGAAGGAGTCCACAAAAGCCAAGCTTGCTGAAGATAGGCAGAAATTTGTCACCTATCTCAAGACAAAGGGTTACAGTGGTAGGTCTTTAGGACCTATGAAGATGGCAAGCATATTGGAATTAGTAGAGAAGGAAAAGAAGAAAGATGCTCAAAGAAAAGCTGCACGTGCTAAGATTCAAGAGAAGAAAAAGCAAGACATGGAGAAAGCCATGAAGATTGCTCTTGAAACTGGCAGAAAAATAATCGATGAACAAGGAAAGGAAACACCAATCCCTGCTGTAGTTAGTACTGCTCCAGCTGTGTCAAACCCTCCTGAGAAACCAAAGAGGAAGAAAATAGCCTATAAAAGAATTCATGAAATTGCAAAGAGAAGAAGAGTAGAAACTGCTACTGCTTCAACTTCTTCTCAAGGAAGTCCTATCATCCCACATATGCAAGTAAAGAAAGAACCTGTTAAGGTGGATGAAGAAGATGAAGATCCTCAAGTTACTCAAGAAGATTGCTCAGCCTTGATCATCAATCTAGAAGGACTAAGGTTTACACCTTTAGCTGTGAAGCCTCCTATGATCATCGATTGCGAATTCATTCGTGGACAAATGGGGACAGAATATAAGATCACAAGGCAAGATAAGTCAAAAACAATTATCCCAGCCTTCCACAGAGTCATAAGGGATTTTACAAGAGATGATTTAGAGAGAATGTATGAAGTAGGAAAACCTAAATACTCTCATCGCAGAGGTGAATGCTCCGGTACTGATCATGCTATGGACTGCTTATGTGGTTTGTTTGAACCAGGGTATGAACAGACTAGCTCAATGTTACAGAAGGGAGGTCCTAAAAATCCAGTCAAGAAGTGGTTTGTCTATGAACGAAGGGGTGTCTACTCAATAGTAAGAAAGGAGGGAGTCATGGAGTTTTACTTAGTGGATAAAAGGTATCCACATGACTTGAAGACTTTGGAAGAACTGATTAAAGTCAAGTTATATGGACTTCTTGATTCAAGGGTAGCACATGAATTAGTTTGGAGTATCTTGGCACAAATCACTGAAGAAAGAACAAAAGGAAAAGCAACAGAGTGGCAAGACAAGGAAGAAAGAAGAAATGCATAGTTAACTTGACATGTAATGAAGTACTTATAAACGTTGATGTATAAAAACTTGTACTTTTGATAAAGATTATAGAAGTTCAAAGTTAGGGGGAGATTGTTGGGTTATAACTTAGTCATAATAGTTTAACTCAATAATATTACTTCTAGCTACGGATATAAACTTGTGAAGTTTCTACGGAAGATCAAGTTTAATACGGCTGTTCAACTAAGTTACTACGGACATTATCATTACTACTGATGAATCAAGTTACTGCGGACAGACTGAAAGTTAATACGGAAGACCACCTTGTCGTGCAAGAATAATCTAATAGATAGAGATAGAGTTAGATTATGTTTCCTTTTGTAATTAGATAAAGTTTCCTTTTTCTAGATAATGATGTAGATTCCTAGTTTATCTAGGCTAGCCTCAAGGTCTATAAATACATAGATCCTTGTAAGATAGAAAACACGTTGTATTGATATCCTGATTAATACAATTGAGGCTTAACATTCGACAATATTATTGTTCGTTCTCATTCATATTCTTACGATAATTATTGTTCGATAACTCGTTAATATTGAAGTGTTCATCCGCTGCTGAACTTCTTCGATAGATCAAGATCTTAACGAAGGCACACTATAAGTTACATTAGCTTATTCGATCCTGAAAAATATCCTTCTTCAGACATGCTTAATGCTATTGTGATCTACGGGATTATGAAACATGAATATCCCCCTCCTAAACCGTGATTCTAACTCGTACCGGATGAAATATAAGTTTATAAAGAAATGAGGGTTTTAATGGGTATAACGTGGTTTGGATTGTTGATTTTGGTAATTATGAAGTATATTAAGGTGGTATGGAAGTGTGGACTACAAATGCTAATTTATGGTAGGGTTTTAGAAAATTAGGGTTTTAAAGTAACTTTGGGTTTTTAGAATTAGGGTTTTGGTCTTAAAAGGGTATTTTTTGTTTGATTGAGTTTTTTATGGATGAAATGGCTTCTAATATCCTTCTTCGGACATTCTTAAGGCTATTTTGACCTACGGGATTATGAAACATGAATATCACCCACCTAAACCGTGATTCTAGATCGTACCGGATGAAATGTAGGTTGTATAAGGAAATGAGGGTTTTAATGGGTATAACGTGGTTTGGATTGTTGATTTTGGTATTTATAAAGTTTAGTTAGTGTGGGAGTATGGACTAGAAATTGTAATGTATTGTAAGGTTTTTAGAAAATTAGGGTTTAAAAGTACCTATGGGTTTTTAGAATTAGGGTTTTGATTTAAAAAGGGTATTTTTGTTTGATTGAGTTTTTATGGATGAAATGGCTTCTAATATCCTTCTTCAGACATTCTTAATGCTATTTTGATCTACGGGATTATGAAACATGAATATCACCTACCTAAACCGTGATTCTAACTCGTACCGGATGAAATCTAGGTTTTATAAGGAAATGAGGGTTTTAATGGGTATAACGTGGTTTGGATTGTTGATTTAGGTAATTATGAAGTATATTAGGGTGGTATGGGAGTATGGACTAGAAATGGTAATTTATGGTAGAGTTTTTAGAAAATTAGGGTTTTAAACTACGTATGGGTTTTTAGAATTAGGGTTGATTTTAAAAGGGTATTTTTTGTTTGAATGAGTTTTTTATGGATGAAATGGCTTCTAGTATCCTTCTTCAGACATTCTTAATGCTAGTTTGACCTACGGGATTACGAAACATGAATATCACCTACCTAAACCGTGATTTTAACTCGAACCGGATGAAATCTAGGTTTTATAAGGAAATGAGGGTTTAATGGGTATAACGTTGTTTGGATTGTTGATTTCGGTAATTATGAAGTTTATTAGGCTAGTGTGGGAGTATGGACTAGAAATTGTAATGTATGGTAAGGTTTTTAGAAAATTAGGGTTTAAAAGTACCTTTGGGTTTTTAGAATTAGGGTTTTGATTTTAAAAGGGTATTTTTTGTTTGATTGGGTTTTTTATGGAAGAAATGGCTTCTAATATCCTTCTTCAGACATCTTTAATGCTATTGTGACCTACCGGATTATGAAACATGAATATCACCCACCTAAACCGTGATTCTAACTCGTTGCGGATGAAATAAAGGTTTTATAAGGTTATGAGGGTTTTAATGGGTATAACGTGGTTTGGATTGTTGATTTAGGTAATTATGAAATATATATTAGGGAGGTGTCAGAGTATGGACTAGGAATGGTAATTTATGGTGGGGTTTTTTAAAAAATTAGGGTTTTAAAGTACGAATGGGTTTTTAGAATTAGGGTTTTGATTTTAAAAGGGTATTTTTGTTTGATTGAGTTTTTTATGGATGAAATGGCTTCTAATATCCTTCTTCAGACATTCTTCACGCTATTTTGACCTACGGGATTATGAAACATGTGTATCACCCACCTAAAATCTAGGTTTTATAAGGAAATTAGGGTTTTAATGGGTATAACGTGGTTTGGATTGTTGATTTCGGTATTATAAAGTTATTAGGGTAGTGTGGGAGTATGGACTAGAAATTGTAATGTATGGTAAGGTTTTTAGAAAATTAGGGTTTAAAAGTACCTATGGGTTTTAGAATTAGGGTTTTGATTTTAAAAGGGTATTTTTTGTTTGATTGAGTTTTTTATGGATGAAATGGCTTCTAATATCCTTCTTCAGACATTCTTAATGCTATTGTGACCTACGGGATTATGAAACATGAATATCACCCACCTAAACCGTGATTCTAACTCGTACCGGATGAAATATAGGTTTTATAAGGAAATGAGGGTTTTAATGGGTATAACGTGGTTTGGATTGTTGATTTGGTAATTATGAAGTTTATTAGAGTATTTTGGGAGAGTGGACTAGAAATTGTAATGTATGGTAAGGTTTTTAGAAAATTAGGGTTTAAAAGTACCTATGGGTTTTTAGAATTAGGGTTTTGATTTTAAAAGGGTATTTTTTGTTTGATTGAGTTTTTTATGGATGAAATGGCTTCTAATATCCTTCTTCAGACATTCTTAATGCTATTTTGACCTACGGGATTATGAAACATGAATATCACCTACCTAAACCGTGATTTTAACTCGTACCGGATGAAATCTAGGTTTTATAAGGAAATGAGGGTTTAATGGGTATAACGTGGTTTAGATTGTTGATTTCGGTAATTATGAAGTTTATTAGGGTAGTGTGGGAGTATGGACTAGAAATTGTAATGTATGGTAGGTTTTTAGAAAATTAGGGTTTAAAAGTACCTATGGGTTTTTAGAATTAGGGTTTTGATTTAAAAGGGTATTTTTTGTTTGATTGGGTTTTTTATGGATGAAATGGCTTCTAATATCCTTCTTCAGACATCTTTAATGCTATTGTGACCTACGGGATTATGAAACATAAATATCACCCACCTAAACCGTGATTCTAACTCGTAGCGGATGAAATATAGGTTTTATAAGGTTATGAGGGTTTTAATGGGCATAACGTGGTTTGGATTGTTGATTTAGGTAATTATGAAGTATATATTAGGGGGGTGTCGGAGTATGGACTAGGAATGGTAATTTATGGTAGGGTTTTTAAAAAAATTAGGGTTTTAAAGTACGTATGGGTTTTTAGAATTAGGGTTTTGATCTTAAAAGGGTATTTTTTCTTTTGATTGAGTTTTTTATGGATGAAATGGTTTCTAATATCCTTCTTCAGGCATGCTTAATGCTATTGTGATCTACGGGATTATGAAACATGAATATCACCCTCCTAAACAGTGATTCTAACTCGTACCGGATGAAATTTAGGTTTATAGGGAAATGAGGGTTTTAATGGGTATAACGTAGTTTGGATTGTTTATTTTGGTAATTATGAAGTATATTAAGGTGGTATGGAAGTGTAGACTAATGGTAATTTTATGGTTAGGGTTAGAAAATTAGGGTTT